>JAATLQ010022477.1:8965-36327 GCA_013421005.1 Heliconius erato x Heliconius himera
ACCTTGCAGACTCGACACATGTTTTTTTACGGCAGGACCACGTCCGTAAGCCACTGGAACCACCATATGCAGGCCCGTACAAAGTTCTTAAAAGGACGCCTAAATATTTTCAGATAGACATATCTGGTAAGCCTAACAACGTGAGTGTGGACAGGCTCAAGCCCGCATATGTTACTCGAGAGGCCGTTCCTGTATCAAACCGACCAGTTACTACACCAAAGGCAATCTCTCAGTCTGATGTGGGGCAGAAACCTGAAAAGCGGACACGAAGCGGCAGAACAGTTAGATTTCCAGACTACTATCGCCCTTAACCAGGTCTCTGGGGGGGAGTACTGTAGTGAACATTATCTTTTAATAAAATTAATTAATAATAATACACACAAATACTACACTATATTCTATTTGCAAATTTACATAAAACTAAACTGTTAATATTTATATTTATTAAAATCATCCACACGCAGCGCATTCGCATTACAAACTTGTTTCGAGTTTTTTTGCTGTGCGTGACGTAGCCTGCTTGCTAGCTACGGGTAAAGAGTCGGCTACTATCGCTTGCGACGTTCACTTGTTTAAATATTGTACTCATTGCTTGTATTCAATTTTAAGCCTTATCTTCTTGCTAATACGTATCTGTTTCGCTTATCTGTTTTTCTAGTATTTCTTTAAAATTCTTTCTTTCCTTCTGTGAGTGTGTTAAATTATTCTCTTTGTATCTTCTTAAGTGTTGAATAAATTTGGACAATTATTCCACAAAATTTTGGAAATTTAATTTCACTCCGTAATTAAAAATATAATATATTATTAAATAGCGTAAATCACAAAAACCGCTATAGGGACATTTAAAAAGAATAATAGAAAGCAAAAAATTTTTTTTGAATTTCTTGTCTGTCTGTCTGTCTGTCTATCAACATATTTTTGTCCGCATTTTTCTCTGAAAGTACTGAACCGATTTACTTTAAAGTTTCACCAATTGTTTTGTTTTAACTCAACTTAACTACTAAAGTTTGGTTCAACAAACTCGGTTCATTAAAAAAAAGTTATCGTCATTTGAATGAACTCAAGGCATTAGTTTGCCTGCGAATATTATATAGCAATCGCGCTGGTAAGATTGCTGGCTAAAGAAGGACATTCGAAACGTCTTGATTATATGACTGTTGATAAAAAAATATATTTTTGAAGCACTATTATACAATATTTATACAATAAAGTTTGAATTGTTTTGAATTGTTAGTGGAGATTACCTTCATAAATCATAACAGTTAAGTTGAAATCGTAATTAATTCAACATAAAGATAAAGAACGATTTGATCTTCAAAGAGATATCAAACAAATACATAGATTTTGTGGTTCGTTCGTTCATATGAAAATAATCTATATAAAAATGCCTAAACACATCCTTTCTACGTGTGCTCTGTAATAACTACATATTTACCAATTGTACATTTAGCTAATAATATGTAACTAATTTTAAAACTGTACAGGAGTTAATATGCAAAGAATATTATGAATCCTTACCCAAATCAATAATTTTACATTTAAGGCTGTTTCTGAAGCAATACATTAAATTATTAAGTGACATCAGCACATTTAACAGAGCTTTAAAAAACATAACATAGGTAAAAAGAACGTAGTGTTACAAAAATATATACGTATAATAAATAATTAGCTTTATGTATATTTTATGAATATCAAATATCAACATTGGTCAGATTTTTTAGTTCGAAACAATCAAAAATTCTTATAGAAGTTACGATAATGTCGTAATGTCGTCATATTAGAATATTACAGATTAAAGTAATAAAAAAAATCATATTATAAGTCATTAGAGTTGTCAATCAATTCTGCTTATTAAATCAATAATCATGTATTTTAAGCGGAAGAAGCCGTGGGCGGGCCGCTAGTATATTATATATGTATCTTTTTTATCAGCTTCACGCTGTATCGCGTACACAACAGGGTAGGCAGAGGGAACCTAGTTTTAAGACACTCCGTTCCCCACTTTCCCCCGAATTCTGGAGGCATTGCGTGCTGAGTGGCGGAACTCAACGCCGCGCTTTGCCTTGACACCAGAGCGAAGAAATGAAAATATAAATGTAAATAAATATTTTACTTCCTCGAGTGGGAATCGAACCCACAACCAGTCGATGACACCACAACCGTGACCGGCCTGTATCTATATATATAAATAATCATGAAAAAAAACACTATATATATTTATGCACAACTCATTATTCTTCAATGTCTTCTTTTACTGTAGAGGCACATTTTTTAAATATCAAAGAATTAAATATAAGTATTGAAAAATATGCAAATCAGCCATTAGAAAAACAAAAAAAGTATTACTTATACTCCATACGTACCATTGAACATCAGAAATGAGACCTCAAATGTATGCAAATTTACTTGGATATGGCAAAAACCGCATTTGCATAAACGTTCTATATTAAATGTATGTGGAGCTATTAAAAAAGATTAGGGAGTGGTGAATATGATAGAATTTTAAAATAATGAATTTAATGATCGGACAACAATGGTCCGTTGCAGCGCAATATTTTAGGGTTCCGTACATTAAAAGGTAAAAACGGAATCATTATAGGATCGCTTGGTTGTGGCCTTGGCCTTGGGTGAGGCCAGTCCGTCTGTATGTCTGTTAAAACCATTCATCTCGAGATTGCATATAGTTATCAAGCTGAAACAAGTCTATGGTCCTTTTAAGCATAGAAAAAATCAAGCTTCTAAATAAACGCCATCAAAAGGTAGGAGAGCTTATCCATTACGATTTTGTTACATGGCGTTGAATTTCGTCTCACAACGAGTATTTGGCGTATTGTGGGGAACGGAGTGTCTTAACACTAAATTCCCCGCTATATGCGGAATACAGGAGGAAGCTAAAAAAACTTAAGTAACTTTTATGCTGATCCAGTAAGAAGTATATTAATTACTAAATAAGAAAATACAAAAACGAATTAAGCATTATTTCATTAATAACAAAGAGGACCATTTATCTAAAACAATTAATCGGAGTGGAAGCAAGAAAATCATTGTTAAGCCTATTAGTAAGCAAGACATCTTATGTCCGCGGAAATTGTGGTACAAGTGGTAAGAGAGGAGAGTTTTAATTTTTTAACGCGTTTCCGTTTTAGTGGTGGAGTTGGTGGAGAAAACCTAGACGTATGTTATAGTTCGTCCTCCACTTTCTGATCATGTAAGAGTTGCGTGTTATGTTGCGAAATGAAACGCCATGCAGCTTTGTGAAAATAAAAATATTTGGTCTGAGAGTCAAACCTTACGCTTCCTGTAATATGATGAAGAAACGAAAATGATTGATATTTTTTTTCTTTTTCCGCAATTTAAATATGAGATAATTTTATAAAAATATTTGTACTTATTTACTAGCTGTGGAAATTATTTGAATAAATACCACATGACGGAAAGCCATCCTGGTAAAGTCTGATTGTAAACGTGATGGTTTTAGAATGAATCTTTTGGGGGAATGATTACATTTAAATTATTTTAATCACCCGCGATATCCCCCTCCTTGATTTTGCACCAGTTATATAGAAAAAGAAAAAGAAAGATGTAATGATGAAGATCAAGATGTAATTTTTACGTCAACTAAGAAAGAAATATTTTTGTCACCTTAATTTTAATTGAAACATTAATAATTCAAAGGAATCCAACAAATATATATAATCTTCAAAACGCTCATTAAATAGACCACACAAAATCTTAAGACTGACGACGATCTATCAACGTCACGTCTCGGGCGCCCGACCATCCGATTACGCAGTGACATCTTCATTCCACCCCCGTTCCTAGTTCCTAACATCACTTGTGACTCGCCTTTTGACTTATTATGAATCTACAACATCATTAATTAACATCACAACAGCTTATCCATTAGGGCTTTTGTTTTATGAAATTATTTTTTTTTTGTATTAAAATTAGATTTATATTTCGTGTTATAATTGGAATTGTATGGAGTTCATTCATTTAAGACATGGAAATGTGAATATGGACTTAAATGTTAAATTTAATAGTAATTTTATTGACTAAAACGTTATAATTAAGGGCCGGGATAAGAAAATATTATACTTAGTATATAATATTTCCTTATTTTTACTACTAGATTACTAACATTTTTTTGGCTTCACGCTATATCCCGCATATAGTGAGTTAGGCACAGGGAGCTTAAAACCTAGTGTTAAGTTACTTCGTTCCTATTAACACACTTCCATACTCGCATTCCGCTGAATTATGAAGGCATTGCAAGAATAGCGGAACTTAACGCCGCCGTAGTTACCAGAGCGAGGAAAAATAAATAATTAAACATTTTACTTCATTATAATAAAAGAAAATGGAAAACATTATTGAATACTCGTATATTAAAATATAGTTATGTTAACACAATTTTAACAGACTCGTACCTTTCTACGAGATCCAATTTGCTTAATTCATCTGATCTGCACGTAGAGTGCATTGCTAGGAACAGGTGCATATTTGCATTATCCAGAACGGTAAAAATAGCTCGCCACCTGCTTCTTATTTTCCATATTAAAATTTTATCTCTAATCCGTTAAGTTTTCTTCTGTTTATATGGAAAATACTTATATGTATATAGGAGTACTAGCTTATAGCTGCTACACATTTTGTTAAAATTGAAGTAACTGGGAATTTTGTTGGTGAACGGAGTGTCTTTGCTAAGGTTCCCAGGTTCCCTTTTTCTATCCTACTATGTGCGGGATACAGCTTGAAGCTAAAAGTAAATAGATAAATAAACAAACTATCCACAATAAAAAGAGTTTAACAATTGAAATCATTAATTCCTGAGTTTAGATCGTTTAACAAGACAAACTCTCCTGCATAGATGATATCAGCATAGAATAATATATTTATGGATATATTCGTGACCCGTGGTGGTGCAGCGATACATTGTCAGTCTGTAAACGCTGTAGTTGTGAGTTTATTTCCTCCCGAGAGAATGATTACATTTAATATTTCCATTTCGATACACAAAGGCAGTGTTAAGTTCCGACACTCAACAATATTAATTTTATTTTATAGAATATATACCAGATATATACCAGATATATTTAATTTTCGTCTAAAACAAAACTAATTTAGAATATATGTATAAGCCGATAGAAAATAACTAAATAAAAAAACGCTCTCGGTGAACAACCGACAGTTTTTATTGACCACTTCTGAAAGGTTTATCTGAAAGTGCAATGCTGTGTATGCCGAATGGTCGGGAATAATAAAACATCTATACAAGATTTATGTTTTGGAAAACTATTCTTTGATTTCGCGAAATATGCATTGTTGAATACAATGGAAGTCTCTCTGTCTATTTACATTTCAAAGTAAATCTATTAAAAAGACTTTTAGGTCATCATGAGGCATCGATAATGCTGTCTGCAAATGCGACGGCTGTGGATTCAATTCCCACTTGGGAGAAAAGATAAAATTGCTATGTCCCGCATATAGTAAGGCAGAAAAAAACCTGGGCACTCAACGTTAAGACACTTCCATTTCCTTCTTTCCACCGCATTCTGGAGGCATTGTGTGTTGAGTGGCGACACTCAACGCCACAAAAAAAAATATTAATATTAAATATTTCATTTCCTGAAGAAGGAATCGAACCCACAGCCTGTCACGCTCACATTGATAGGCTTTTTTTGTAATGTATTATTATAGTTAAAAAGAATTAACACATCACTAGCTGAAGGGACCACCTAAAAAGAAAAATAAAAGAAAACCTTCCCTTGTCTATTTTTTTTATATTTAATTAATGATTTTTTAAATATTACTCTACAAATTGATAGATAGCCAAAACTACTACAACCGTCAACTGACTAATGCTCACAAATTACAGGCCGCGGCCAAATTCGAAACAGATGCACAGAAACACCAATCAAACTCATATTAGTGGGAAATGACTTGTTTTACCTCTTTTATAGGGGATTGATTCATTAGCAAGGGCTATTAGGGGAATATTCTAAATTCAATTTTATTTCTACTAAGACTTTTTTTTTAGGCTAGACTGTTGTAATTTATGTTAAATAACACCTAGCAACACTGTAAAGAGGCCAGGCCATGTTGTGTGACTGTAAACGCAAATGGTTATTTGTACGACCCACACTCGAGGAGATGAAATATTTACTTAAATTTATATTTCCATTTCTTCGTCCTGGTGTCGAGGTTAAGCGCGGCATTGAGTTCTGCCACTCAACACGCAATGCTTCCCGAATTACCTACTCATTGTGTGTACTTGTACATATTAAATGTGATAAGATTCGGTTTGAAAATTCGAAAATAAAATTAAAGGATGAATCATTCTAAATTCTTTACATAATCTAGAAATATTAAAAAGTCAATCGTACGTCGTAGTGCAGATTAAATTGTGGGTCCGATACTCACTCAAGGAAATGAATATGTCACAGCGATCAAGTTGCAACACGATTCTTATTCATTCTACCCTCCAACTTATTTGTTAGCGATCGTATAAAAGACCGCACGGACATTACGGACATACGGGCAGTCTTGGCTCTGGCGTGGCTCGGAGCACTACTCGTGCTCTGCCACTGACTAACCTCGACTATTCGGATAATTGGTTATTTAGTTAATCAATTATTATCGTAATTATGAATGTGGTTAACACCTATTTGTAATTGCACTGAGCTGGAGCAGTGAAGGCGAGTGTTGATATATCGGAAAAGGTACCCTGAAGCCTACACCTGTGGTCGCAAGTCCCAGGCACTGCTCCGAGCTTCTGAGTGTTTGTACATGTGTCATGTGTTCACATATGTCATGTGTTCACATATGAGTAGAACTAAAGGCCAGGACATGGTCGAGGTTTACTCGTTTATTATTTACGCCCACCACTCGGTCGTCTCTCTCCTCCGACAAATATATTATATTTTCAGTTCCTCGCTTTTGTAAGGCAATCACAGCGTTGCGATCAGTGGATCGCAATCGCATCGATCGATTGAGTAGTGACTCAACACGGGAAATTCCGCTAGTCCAGCGGAGACTGAGAAACGAAAGTGTCTTAATGGGAAAGAAGTGTCTTATCACCAGGTTCGCAAATTTCTTCTGCCTATATTGCTATGTGCAGACAGCTTAAAAAAGAAATACAATGACCATTTAATTCAAAGTGCAACTCGAAACCATACGCAAATGACTTTAACCCTACCAATGTATTCGACGGGTCTTAATGACTTCAGGTCTCAGCTTAATTTAATATGAACTAGTAACAAGATGCTAGTCTTAGGACGCTCTTAATATGGAAAGAAGCTTTGCACACTTACGTTCATTTTATTTAAGTATTAATTTATTTATATATTTTTATACAAATGTATGAATGACTTAGTTTTTCACATAACATATCTTTGAATAATTATTAAAATTGGATAGAAAATGTTACTTATTTATTAGCAGTAGGAGAAAAGAAATCATTTTTTAATTTATCTGTACTACATATTTAAAGAAAGATTTTTTTTAATAAATTAAAACTATACATCCACATTCTTCATTAAAAAATTTTTGCATACATAAAATCATTTGAACACAAACATAAAAAATATATTCTATTTAAAAACCATAACATTTAAAAAAAAGACAACCGTTGCAAGTGTGTAGAGTTCCATATAGAACTATTGTAGTATCGCATAACGTTCGGTCTGCGCGTGTATTGCCTGTCGGGAGCACGCGGCGTGTTGATGTGCGGTGGGATTCGACACTTAGCACTAACTATGCAACTAAGTTGCTAAAAGCTTGCAAGTTGTTAATTTCGATTAGTATTTACTTTATATCATTTCATATTATTATTATTATATTATCATTACATATATTATCTATATGTGCAATTTTTATTTTTAATATTATTATTAATATTTTTTAATATTTAAATGTTTTAACCATTGAAAAGAAATATTTTATAAAACAAACCATTAGTGAATATTAATTATAAAATTATATATTTCTATAAATTTTAACTGGGTAACACATAATTTTAATTATACTTTTTACTGTTACATAGATATTGTGTTGATAATTAATCAAAAAAATTAAAAATATTTTCATCAATCGAAACTTTTCTATGTATAACTTAAAGTTATAATCTAATCCAAACTATAGATAATTTGGATTGGATTATAAATTTAAGTTAAGTTGATACGTAATAAAATAAGCAATATACTTAATATATATTACAAAAAAACCAAAAAAAAAAAACAATATCAACAATATTAAAAGAACGCGTGACTTCGTATTACAACAACATAATATAAGCGTATAATGCAAAGTCAACAATAGCGACCCTCCGCAAATTGCTATTCATTTCCGTAAAATAAACATGTAGATACGTGAACACACAGAATTGTAAATCGACCTGTTAATCTAATAAGAGAACCGAGACACGGTTCATTTGCGAAAAAAATTACCATTTTTTTTGTTACTCCGAGGCAATGGGCGACTTGACGTTGACAAATATAAAAGCATTTCCGTAGTCTGTTTTTATTTTTTTTACATTTGTACAGATAAAATATATTGAATAATATTAAATGTAAGTGAGCGAACAATGGTGTGTTTCTTTAGTATTGTTTTTTATAAGTAAAGAAATGGTTTTTCTTTTTGTTTGTATTTCAAAAATATATTTATAATTATATAAATATATTTTAATATAAATACAACTAAATTAGTATTGGTGTATGAGCTGTTTTTTTTATTCATAGTTTATTGGTTCTATAAAGTGTGTTACTAGATTCCATTATACAATACGTATTGTTTCAAAATTAGAATAAAATGGAAAACGTAATGATACTCATTATATATTCATTCTTGATATACTAAGCTATTCTCTCATAAGTCGAAGATATACTAAAAGAAACGATTTTTTATATTTATGTACTTTGTTATAATACTTTACTGAGTGTTATTTTTTATCTCTATATATAATAAGACAGTAAAAATATTTTGTCTGTACATTTAGTAATTTTGACTGAAATGGATAGAGGGACACTTAAAAAGGCTAATAGAAAGCAAAAAGATTTTTTTTGAATTTCTTGTCTGTCTGTCTGTCTGTCTGTCTGTATGTCTGTCTGTCTGTCTGTCGACATATTGTTGTCCGCATTTTTCTCTGAAACTACTGAACCGATTTACTTGAAAATTTCACCAATTGCTTTGTTTTAACTCAATTTAGGTTCTAAAGTTTGGTTCATCAAAATCGGTTCATTAAAAAAAAAGTTATCGTCATTTGAATGAACTCAAGGCATTAGCTTGCCAGCGAATGTTATATAGAAATCGCGCTGGTGATTGTTGATAAAAATATATATTTTTGAAGCACTATTGTATAATATTTTGTACAATAAAGTAAACAAAATTGAATTGTTAGTGGAGATTACCTTCATTGATAATAACAGTTAAGTTTAAGTCGTAATTAATTCAACACAGAGATAAAGAACGATCTTGAAAGAAATATCAAGTAAAAACAAAGATATTTTGGTTGGTTCGTTCATATAATATATGTAACTAATTTAAAAACTGTACAGGAGTTAATATGCAATTAATACAGTTATTTTACAAAGAATATTATGAATCCTACAACCTAAATTAAACTATTCACTGACATCAGCACATTTAACAGAGTTTTAGAATTATGATGAGACGTATATTATATAGGTAAAAACATAAAACACAATATGAACTACAACACTAGGAAAATAAAGTTACAAAAATATATACGTGTAATACATAATTAGATTTATGTATATTTTATAAATATCAAATATCAACAATGGTCGTATTTTTTATTTAAAACAATCAAAAATTCTTTGACAATAATGTCGTAAAAAAAATCATATTAGAAGTCATTATAGTTGTCAATCGATTGTGCTTATTAAATCATTAATCATGTATTTTAAGCGGGCGAAGCCGTGGGCGAGCCGCTAGTTAACAATAATTTAATTGTTATTTTACTTATCAGTTACATAAAAAAATGTAACAAAATATTACTTTGAGTACGCTTTATTTTATAAACGTTAAATGAATAATACTTTGATGAAAGACAATCGTTTCTATAATTAAAATCTAAAGTAATACCAGTTTTCAAATTAAATTTCTCCACTGAGACAGACCCATCTGCATTGAAGGGTTAACTCGTCAATGACTGAGACTAAAGAAATAACCGAATTATGTTTAATTCAATTAACAATGAGTCGTAGCTGAATATCGTTCGAACGGTGTCATTTAACCCTCCTAATAATATTAGGACTTATAAAGGGTTGCGCAAAATATTTTGTTTAATCTTTACAGATTTTCCAGATTATGCCGGAAAGACATAATCATTTTATAATTATGAATATCTCTTAATATTAACTATTCACACATAAAAAAATCTGCTTGTACTCTCTCTATATTTTATCCATTTTTGAAATAAAATAAAAACTATTTTTATTTAAACTGTTTATTTTTTTTATATATTTTGCAAGTTTTTTTTATCAAAACTCTTTTAACGTTTCAAAAAGTAAATCTATATCCACACATCGCTAAATCAATCTCGCCAGATAAACAAAACCAAACACAAAACCATTGTATTGTAGTAAGAAGCAGATTAACTAAATATAATAGGTTGTTAAGTGTGACAAAAACTCTGCTTCAGGTCACGTGTCAGTTTGATTAGTTTTGTGATTCATTGCATTTGAAATATTCCAATATTGTATGTACATTTAAATTGAATTCTAATTGTATAGACATGAGGTATAGAATAAAGCAAAAAATGGTATAACCAAGTTCTTTTAGGCTATTTTGAAACCTCTTTATTTACTAAGAAGGTTGATATTCGTTTATTGATCATATATTTAAAGATAATAACGCTGAAAGAAAATTTTAATAGAATTTGTTGACCACCCACAGCTTCTGGTACACAAAATCCTTTAGAATTCAAAAGTAATCCTATAGAAGTCTGTCGTGATATCTTAGAAAAAAGGCAGTTTTGTATATTCGTTTTGTTATTGGGATTATAAATTCTAGTCATATTCTTTTTTCATATTATAGAAATAAATTAAAATATCTTATATTTTTGAGAGCAGGGTGGAAAATAGAAAAATCTTTCCTTATATTTGTTCTGTTTATAAATTCAATACATCAGTATTACAAATATATTAAGTAAAATATGTATATTTATAGTAAAAAATTAATACTTTCAAATATGACTTCCAAATAATGAACGTGGAATTGTATTCCATAAACCCCAATCTAGCTCCCTGTCGGAGCTCAGCGTGCATTTTATGTGACGTTTAGCAATATCTGTCTGAGCCTAATACGATGAAATATTTGAGTAAAGTAATGACAACGTCTGACAGTATGTTATGCAGGTTTTCCTTTGTTTAAAGTTTCATTTAATTTATAATTATTGAATAACAGCATAACTATGTAAAATTTTAATTGCTTTCAATTGAGATATGTTATCGTAAGTGAAATAAAATGCAAATTCCATAGTTTATCTAGTATTCAGAGGTAATAACTGAATATTTTTTACAGAATATAATGTCAACTAATTCATTCTAAATTTGGTAGTAGATTGAATAATAAAAACTGTTAAATTACAAAAAAGATACTACAACACAACTCATGTGGACATATATGACATATTTAATTAAACGTCGTGACTAACAGTTTTAATTATCGGTTAAAGGCGAACATTAGATTTAATTATTAAACAAAAATCTGTATAAAATACTTTAAAAGTACAAAAAAAGGCATTAAAATAAAATAATAAATAACATACGTAATAAAATTTTCAAGACAGGTTTGCATATTTTTATTAAATTTTAAATCAATTTTTTTTAATAATATAGACATACAACTTTTATATTATCATCTAGTATTAGATATATTAAATTTTCTAATACAATGGAATCTGCTGTAAATAACAACCTACAATACTTTCACCTTAGTTCGAAATTACGTTTACTCGTATTAAAATGACCCCATCTGCTTTGAAGGGTTAAATTGTTATGGCTATTGCGAATAATGAGAAGCGCTTAAAGATATTTAGAGGCGCCGGGGTGTTTTTGTCACGTCACCGGGGGATGGAACGACTTGCGGTAAGGGCGTTATTTTGTTATATTTTTTTCTGCGGCTTTCTATTTAATTTTTAGGTTCAATTTGATGATGGGCTTTTGTTGAATATACAAATTTTGTATAAATTTATATATCAAATCAGCTTCACGATGTATCCCGCACACAATAGGGAAGGCAGAGGGTATGTTCCCTCCCCTCTCCCTGTGTTTTAAGACACTTCATTTCTAACTTTCCGCCGAAATCTGGAGGCATTGCGTGCTGAGTGGCAGAACTCAACGCCGCGCTTTACCTCGACACCAGAGTAAATAAAATGAAAATATAAATTTAAATAAATATTTCATTTCCTCTATTAATTTTGATTATAATATTTTACAAAAAAAAAATGAATACACTTTAATTGTAATATGATTTTGTTTATATTTTATATTTGCAGATTGTATCTTGATATTTATACAACAAAAATGATTAAATGAAACAATTTTAATATCTAAAATAATGATTCTAAAATAAATTTCATACGAGTATGGAACCTTGAGACAAAAAAAATCCCGAATAAAATAACTGTTCATAATATATTTAAAAATAAAAAGTTTGAATATTATTTTTAACATTTTTAAAGTGTTATTCCACTTAGGAAAGAAAAAGACTTATTTAGAAAACGTATAACAATTTGAACGTAGCGGGACTCGAACCGATGAACGTGTGGCTTGTGGCAGTGATCAGAGCGCCTGGTCGGTTTCCAGGAGGCGCGGGTTCGGATCCCGCTACGTCCAAATTCTTGTACGTTTTATAAATAAGTATTTAGAATATTAGTCAAGACATATATTAACTTATTATTAGAATAGTTTATTATTAATTTAACACTGCCACAGATAATTAACTATTATTAATTATAAGAGGGAATATATTATGATGTTTGTTGAGTAAACGGCAACATCTACCTACAGGGTTAAATGCCTGGCGGGTGTAATTGGCTAAGTGGTCTTCTCTCATATCCCATATTGATATAGTATTAGTTAACACACTTTATATAAATAAAGATATCTTGTATATAGTATACATACACATATATAGGTTTTCTTAAAAACTTTGGTCTAGCGATATTGAAATCCAACAAAAAAAAAATATTTTATTTGCTATTTTTTACTTTTTCTACATTCACACTGTATCCCGATAAAGTGGGGAAGCAGAGGGAAACGGAGTAAGAAGGGTAGGAAAGAGTTTTCTTCTTCCCACTATCAACATCAACAGATCCAGGAAAAGAAAATAATTAATTGTCACGAGTAGAAATTGAACCTTCAACCCTCATATTTACAATAAAACGCTGTGACACTGCGATACCTGTACCAGTTGCGGAGTAGGGAAGCCTTATAACGCCTTTATTTTTTGCCTAGAAACTTGCTCTGCTGGGTAAAAGTCAACTAAATCTATACATCTGTGTGTCTGTACATAGTAAATTTATTATTCGGGACATGAAACAAAACAATTATTTTTAAATTTGTGTCCTTGAAACTGCAAGCAACCGCGCACGGCTTCGTCCACTAGTTAAAAAACATATTTTAACTTCAAATTAAAGTGTAAAAGTTTTAAGTTGGAGGCCAGTCGTGGCGCAGGGGCAAGTGTGACTGGTTGTGGGTTCGATCCCTACTCGAGGAGATGAAATATTTACTTGAATTTGTATTTCCATTTCTTCGGTCTGGTGTCGAGGCTAAGCGCGGCGTTGAGTTCTGCCACTCAACACGCAATGTCTCCAGAATTCGGCAGAAAGTGGGAGACGCAGTGACTAACACTAGGTTCACTGTGCCTGCTATGAACGTGAAGCTGAAAAAAAAAATCAAGCTTAAATCAAAATTTAAACCATCCATCCGTTTAAACCCAAACCCGATATGACAGACCGCAAATATTTAAACTACAGTTACTGTATCAGTTAATTAATCTCTTTACGTAAATCATGTTTACAAATCATAACCGCGTTTACCGTTTACAGGCATATTTGTATTGAGTGACACCGGATACATTGAATTCACGAAAACCGACCAATATTGGTTGAGCTATAAGCCGATTAATGTTGTTTGCAAATATAGAAGTTTTCTTTTAAGCTAGGGGGTCATATAAAATTGGATGCATATTAAAATTCTCTTTGATTTCTACCTGTTTGCTTTTTGATAAAGATCGTATGTGGATGAAGTCCTCGTGCGGTAGATAAATAGCGTTTAGCTGAAAAGGTGTTGTTTGTGAGTTTGATTCCCATTCGAGAGAATTATTATTATCTATCTATATATATAAAAGGACTTGTGCTGACTGACTGAGGTAAGACGCACGCAGAGCCGAAACCGCTGTGCGTAGAAACGTGAAATTTGGGCAGATGTTTATTTTCATATTCTGGACATCCACTAAGAAGGGAATTTGAAAAATTTTAACCCTAAAGTGTTGAAATTGAGGTTGAAAGTTTGTATGAAAAAAAAATTAAATCGACACCGATTTTTATAAAATTTGAAATTCAGACTCTTAAAAACATTTCATTGAACATGTGTTTCATGGTTGTTTAGAATTCTTCCCCTAAGGGTTCAAATAAGAGGTTAAAAGGTTATAGGGAACAATTTTTAAATCGCCACCGATTTTTACAAAAATTTAAATTCATACTGTTAAAAATATATTATTGAACACGTGTTTCTGGGTTTTTTTAGAAGTCACCCCCAAAGGTGCAAATACGCGGGCGAAGCTGCGCGTGCCCACTAGTATTTAGATATTTTTGGCGTGTGGCGTTGAGTTCTTCCACTCAACACGCAATGTTTCGAAAATTGGCTTGAAAATAGGTAACAGGGGTTCTTAAAACAGATTCTCTCTGTCTATCTTGATTAAGGCTAAAAAGTAAGTTAAGCTGTTTTTTTTAGTATGCGGATGAGAATTGAACTGTTGTATGTCGATAGACAAAAAACATTTTATTTTACTTGCTTAGTTTTCTAAATGTTGCTTGTTGAGTAGACGAACTCAACGGAAAAAAAATAAGTATTTTTCTTATTCTTAATAAGTATTTTAAGTGTGGAATAACACTTTAAAATGTCTAAAAAACATTTTATTTTAGTTTTTTTTTTTAACTTTACGCTATATCCATATAACAAGGTAGGCAGAGAGAATCTTGGATGCGATTGTTAAGATGTTCCGTTCTCATTAATATACTTTCATTCCCCACGTTGAGTGGCGGAACTTAACGCTGTGCATTACCTCGTTATCAGATAGAAGAATTCGCAATTTTAAGTAATAAATTTCTTCGAGTATGAATCGAACTTAAGACCTGTCGCGTTTACAGTCGCACGACTGTCCTGAATGTCTATATTTAATTCATTAGGTAATAATAACAAAACAAACAAACAACTCAATAATTATATTTTTATATAACTATCTTTCAAGTACATAATAAATTAGTTAATCTTTTTATTAAAAATCATAAATGTAAATCAAATTTGTTATGAATACCTAAATTCGAATTATTAAGCATGTTTTACATAAAAAAAATTAAATTAAATTAGCTTCACGCTATATCCCGCACACAGTAGGGTAGGCAGAGAGAACCTAGTGTTAAGACACTCCGTTCCCCACTTTCTGCCGAATCCTGGAGGCATTGCGTGTTGAGTGGCAGAATTCAACGCCGCGCTTAACCTCGACACCAGAGCGGAGAAATGGAAATATAAATTTAAGTAAATATTTCATCTGCTCGAGTGGGGATCGAACCCACAACCAGTCGGTTTTGCAGTCACACCTCGTGCCGCTGCGCCACGACCGGCCTCAAATGTTTTACATAATTATTTAGAAATATAAAAATTTGTAATACTAAATAACCCAACTTATAAACGAGCAGACATGTCAGTTATGATAGAGTATAAATCATGCATTTGCATGTTTGAACAGTCACCATGTACATGTAGCTACATCGAAATGCTACTTCGATTTTGGAGTTCAGACTTGAGTAATGGACGTGAGAAGGAGAAGGAAACATGGATATGGAAAAATATTGTTGAGTCTTGGCTACCCCTAAACCTGGAATCTAGAAATTTAGGAAAGAGAACGGTAAGGAAAAAAGCGCGTCTTTCCTTAAAAGCCGGCAACGCACCTGTAGCTCCTCTGATGTTGCACGGGGTCGGGCACTTGTTTGCCTTGTTTTCTCCATTTTAAAAAAAGGAAATAATAGGGAGTAAAAACTTGCATATGAATTATCTATTTCTACTTACTATTATCTTTTTCATAATATAAAAAGTGTAAATTTATAATTCAAAGCTTTAGTTAAAAAGAAATATATATTTATTGTTTTCTGAAATTGTTGGTAAAAGTTAATATAATAAAATCGTATAGGAAAGCTAGATATCTCATAAGGTGTTTTGTGATTAGACAACACGTGACAACTAGCTTCGCTTTTTACGCAAATATTTGCTTATTCCAGTTAGGAGATTCTGATAATAAAGACAAGCGCGGCGTTGCTTTTAAGTTACGTTGTTTTTAAGCTACGTAGCTTGATGAGAACGTATAGCTTAGTGGTCAGAGCGCCTGGTCTGACCACTAAGTGGTCACCTGGTTTCCAGGAGGCGCGGGTTCGAGTCCCGTCACGTTCAAATTTTTTTACGTTTTCTAAATAAATATGTATTTTAATCCTTTAAATACCGTATCCAATATTTACCAAGTCAACCTTACTGCATAATAATGAAAATGCAGGAATCGCTTTCCTCACGACGTACGAAACTTACGCTAATATTCAAAGACTTCCAAGAAACTTTCACAAAATTTAATATTACTTGTGACACGTTTGTTTTACACACGTTCGGCTAATTATGTAGAAAATTTTACTAAAATTTATTAACTTTGTGACTAATATATTCTAAAATAATCTTATTTTAAAGTGAGGGCATTCATGGCGTAAGGTTACAGGCATGTGACTGTAGGCACGACTCTTTCCCCACTTTCCGCTGAATTGAGTGGCGGGACTCAACGCCGCGCTTTGCCTTATGATCGTTACCGGAGCAAAAAAATTTAAATATCAAATATTTCGAATTTTTATCTTCTCGATTTTTTCACATTTTACTTCTAACTTCTAACTAACTATTCTGCCTATTATAAATTAGTATGTTTTTGTATTTTAAATCAAAGTATTCGAAACGTCAGGTTTCAAAAAAATAAATAATGTATAAAACTAAATGTACGCGATTAATCCGGTTAAAAAGTTTTATTTAGCTCATTTAAAGCCAGTCGTAGCGCAGGGCCACTAAGTGTGATTGTAAAACCGATTGGTTGTGGGTTCGATCCCAAGGAAGGAGATGAAATATTTACTTAAATTTATATTTCTATTTCTTCACTTTAATCTCGAGGCAAGGCGTGGCGTTGAGTTCTGCCACTCAACACACAATGCCTCCAGAATTCGGCAGAAAGTAAATGGAGAACGGAGTGTCTTAACACTAGGTTCCTTCTGGCTACCCAGCTGTGTGCGGGATATAGCTTGAAGCTAAATTTTAAATCAAAAAAATATATTTTCCCGAGAGGGATTCGAACCCAAAATCATCACTTTTAACATCAAAACAGCCTCTTACAATATACGCCATCTTAAATATCAACATCTAAACCAATCAAATAAATATTTTTTATTTACAGAATGGACTTTTCTATCTTTTATTGTATACATTTTGTTTTGTAATTGAGTATTGTAAAAGGGTATCACACAACGAAAGTTCAGTCATTCGAAAAAATACCAATTGATACGTAAAATTGATGCTTCGTTCAACCAAAGGCGGAATTATGATATTTTTATTTTTGGATACGTTTATGACGGTATTGGCCTGAGGCAGTTTGTTTAGGTCCACCGATGTGGTTAGCTGAACAAAGGTTTGGAGGAACAGTGATTTAGATTTTTTATTTTCGTATTATTATCAAATCATATGAAAAATATTTTAAATTTAAATGAAGATAAACGATAAATTTTGGCGCGATGAGACTGTGGTCGATGGTAAAACTATGGTGTGAGTTCGAAACCAAATTCTCCATTTTATGCCGAATTCTCGAAGCATTGCGTGTTGAATCGTGGAACTAAACGCTGCAATTTGCCTTATTACAAGATCGAGGAAATGAGAAATTTTAATATTTAATTCCTTCGTGCCCACAATCTGTAGAGTTTACAGTCGCACACTTGTGCCTCTGGCTTTAATACAGATGTAATAAATTTAATAAGTTATTAAGTGAGGCACTGTGTATTGTAACAGTAACGGAACTCAACGCCATGATATGTCTCTACAGCGGGAAATGATAATAATTAAAATATATATTCTAAGTTTATTCTAAGCGGGAATAGATTCCACAATCATTGAATTCAAAGTCAGACACTGTTCGATTGCACCATGTTGGCTTCGATAATAATTATAAAATCATATTATTTTACTCATTACAGATTTTAATTAAGATTTCTTTCTCTGAAATAGCACTATTCGTCTATTTTTGTCTTCAAATGAAAGTATTGGGTTACTCGTTATACCATATTTTTCCCTTTTCTTTTCTTTTTATTACGTCTGTTTTATTATCGTATAAATTGACGAGATTATCATATATCCATTTCCACGTTTTTTTATCTTCACGTTTTATCCCGCGTGTAGCAGGATAGACAGAGGGTCCTAACACTCTGTTCCCCACTTTCTGCCAAATCGTAACATTGCGGGTCCGCCAGGAACAACGATACGAAAATAATTTTAAATCGTTGTCCCACAGACCGCGGCGTTAAACAATGTAAGATATATTTTTAGCTCCACGTTGTATCTCACATAACAGGGCTGTTAGAGGGAACTTTTGAGCACTGCGTTTTAAATCGTTACAAAATTGTGAAAACGAAAATAATAAACGATTTATTTCTTCGAGCGGGAATCGATCCCAAAACCTGTCACGTTTACAGTCACACCCTTGTGCCTCTGCGCAACGACTGCTATAAATAATATAATAATAAAAAAACATGAATTGAAAATATATTACTACTAAATATTATTGTATCGGAAGCCAACAACCCTTTCCACGTGCAATTCCTTTCCTTTTGCAATCGTAAATTTATCTCCGAAGCTATTAGTTCGATAAAATTCAACTAAAACGATAAATATACTCGACTTTGACGAATCACCGGTTTCCCTCCAAAAGAATACTAATACCAACGTAATTTTGCCATTTGTGAATTATATTTCTTTAATTTTAAGCTTAATTACAATAGTATAAGGTCTATATTCTTTATATTGTTGGTCTAGCGCAAGTATACATAAGTTTGTAAAATTTTTGTATCTGTGTCACTTGGGATCGTTTTGTCCAAATAGAATTTACTACTTACTACTGAATAAAATATAAAGATGTACGTAAAATAAATATTTGGTACACCTTTGGAATATAATTAAAAATATTCTTTTAATAAGTGATTCTATTAAGTAAGAGTAGAGTGGTGTCGCTTGGATAAAACAACGGAGTGTCTTTACACTGGAGCCCAGTGCATGTATGTGTATTTTTTAGCTTCACGCTATATCCTGCACACAGCAGGATAAGTACAGGGAATCTGGGAACCTAGCCTTAAGTTTCGAGAAGAATTCTATTCCCCATTAAGACACTTCCGTTCCCCACTCCGCTCGCATTCTTCTTTATTTTCGTACATAAATAGGCAAAGTTTGTAAAATAACGAGAAAAGGATATGTAAAGGGAAATATGGATTTAATTTAATAAAATTTAATAAAAATATTTTAAAGCAGTATAAATAAAATTGAATTTATAACCGCCCCGTGCAGTCAGGTCCCAGGTACCAAGTCAAAATAGAATATTTTTATTTAAAATAAAATGTTATATGCTTAATTTTTAGAACTTCAATTAATTTACCATCTATTAACTAAAGTTGATACCTTAGACTAGAGAGATGAATTACAGATTTAATTGTGATAATGATACATTTCATTCCTAAGGCATTATAATATTTATAAAAATATATATTATGAGGCCAGTTGTGGCGCAGAGGCACAAAGTCTGACTGTAACCTGTGAAACGACTTTTTTTACGGCAAAGGACAAGGCAAACGAGCGTTTGGGTCACTTGATGGTAAGTGATCACCGCCGCCCACGACCCCGTGCAACACCGGAGGAACTACAGCCCGGCATTACCTGATGCGAAACTCAGTGGCATAAAGCCACTGCCTAACGTCGGTTTTAAATGCCGGGGGTGGTAATGATCCGGTCGAGTCTACCCATGCGTGTTGCCATTGCTGGCGACGTGACTCTACCACACGTACTTTAGTCGCCTCTAACGACACCACCAGGATAACCAGGTTGTGGGTTCGATTCCTACTCGAAGGAGATGAAATATTTACTTAAATTTATATTTCCATTTCTTCGCTCTGGTGTCGAGGCAAAGCGCGGCATTGACTTTTGCGACTCAACACGCAATGCCTCTTGAATTCACCAAAAAGTGGGAAACGGAGTGTCTTAACACTAGGGTCTAGCGTACTGCCTCCTGCTTTATGCAGAATAGGCAGAGGGAAGAACTACGAAAACTTATTATAAATCATTCTAAAATATCACTTATCATAAAATATCTGCAAGAATAAAAATATAATAAACACAACAATATCGCAACAAAAACGATTTCCACTTTTTTAACTTCACCCTGAAACTCGCACATAGCAGGATAGGCAGAGAAAACCTTTGACCTAGTGTTAAGAGACTCTATTCCCATTAAGACTCTTCCGTTCCCAATTTTCCACCGAATTCTGAAGACATGAACGTAACGACGCCTTTTATCTCTAACGAGGAAATTATGATATTATGCGCTGCTGTGTACGACAAAGCATAAAGGTTGTTTCCTTTACTTTAATTGACATATATTTATGAAGATTTCTCAGTAAGACCAAACTAACACTTGTGGAAAAATAACATATCAATAAATAGAATAATAAAATTCAAGGCGTGAAGCAATAAGAAAGACAATATTAATTACTATTAAATATCCATATATTTCGCTTCAACTTTATTACAATGGAATAAAGTTCATATCCGCTAACAATTTTTCCATGGTCTTTTCCAAGGAAGACACATCCCATAGGGCAAGGGCCGGAAGAATAGCAAATATATGGTGTTTTAGGTAATTAAATGTCACATACATCTGAGATTAATGATGTGTTACGACATGTTAGATGCCGAACGAATGGTCGGTATTTATATTGCTACTGTATTATTTTGTTTTCTATATAA
This sequence comes from Heliconius erato x Heliconius himera, assembly GCA_013421005.1. Taxonomy (NCBI): domain Eukaryota; kingdom Metazoa; phylum Arthropoda; class Insecta; order Lepidoptera; family Nymphalidae; genus Heliconius; species Heliconius erato x Heliconius himera. The sequence goes on from JAATLQ010022477.1 coordinate 30,292, forward strand.
ATAATGAAATGAAAATGTTTTTAATTGAAAGTCAAAGTTCCTGGTATTATTCGTGATATGACGGTAGGAGATTTCTTAGATTTTTCACCAGTTTTTTTTCTATATGAGATTTTGAGCGCCACATATTTTAATCTTCCGTGTGCTGCCTATCAGTAAAGTTGACTAAATAGCTCTGGTTCATGATGGTTAGTAATATCCTTATTAATGTCAATTAGATGTTACGGTGTTTGAAGGACTAGAAAAGGTTCCTCCCTTCCAAAGGTTACTTCCTGGCTTTGAATATCCTGTGCTTCTCTGTATCAATATTCAGATTGATCGTTGGTGGTCATCGACCATCTTCATTATGGTGCAGTTAGAGTTGGTTTCACCGTTATTATTTCCTTATCTGTGTAGTTATTTTGGTGTAGTATTCCACTCTATCAGTCCAGGATCCTTTTTTTGTCTGCCGATAGCCTCTTTCTCTGCTGTTCATACTGACGTTTTTAGTACCACTATTCTTTTATACGTCCTTATAGAATGTTTAAATTCTATTCTGGTATTTTTATATGAAATAAATATGTTTGTCAATTATGGCATATATTTTTTAATCTTTGTGAAAGAAAATTGAAATAACTTATTTGAATTTGTTTTTATTGTATCTGATATCTTTTAAGGGATATACAATTAAACGTTTTACTATATTATCTTATTAGCGCCTTATTAGCCTGGTAAAGTACTGTTTCTTTTAATTGATGTTAACAACATATTTCTTGGATTAAGTTGTGTTTGTTATATTATACTTATTTATCAATAAAGACATTTATAAAAAAAGAAAAAAAAAACTATATTATCTATCACCTATCAAATATTCAACTGACATTTTAAAACTAAATTTTTAAAATGAACCATATTTTAAATACAAAACTACTTGTCAAATTTTGTCAGTCGTGAGTAATCTACAGGATACACGTCGCCATTGCCCCCCGGAAGTGCCGCCATCGCCGGAAGTCGCCGGAAGAAGGTATAATAATTATTAATTGGCTTTCTAAGATTCTCGCTTTAAGATATCATCTCCATGGGGCGTCCAGAAACAATGATCTATTGGAATAATAATAAGATATCCTTGCATAATTTTCTTGTATTTCACAGAAGAAATTGTTTGGAAAATTCATGTTTTTCATCATTTTAAAATAATTTAATTGATTTATATTGTTTGTCTCATATTCTTTTTAATAATGCATTATATAAATATGCATTTACATATCTTAAGCTAAGTATTATAGTTAAGTAAAATAATATAACATTCTATTCTAGGAAACGTTTATATATAGGTATGTATAGTCATGTATGTATGTATACATAATTATTCATTCAAAATATAAATGTTATTATTATTCTGGTTAGTATGTCATTAGATTCCACTATGATTGGAATATGTGGACGTCAAAAATATTTATATTACCTTGACATATAACAATATTGCACAAAACAAAACCAATCAACACAATCATATACACAGAACCCCACGCCAATAATTTATTCTTTCATTGCGTCTTATTATTTGCAAATGGTCTATTTGTCGCGACTTAACCCTTACAGTGCAGATGGGGTCCCGCAGGCCGAGGATTACCAGCCTCGCTTCAAACCGTCAAACGACGTCGTTTGCTATAAACGCCTACAATTTATTGACAAGGACATTGACAGATATTGCTTGAGATCTCGTAAAACGCAAGGCAGATTAAGGGTTGGTACGCAAATGGTACCCGCAGGTTTGAACTCATTACCCTCGGGCGTTTTGTGTGAAATTGTACGAGATTTAAAGGGTATTGTTGTGCAAATTTAACACAAGTGTACCATTTACCTTAACTGGGTCTATAATGTGGGTGATAGAAGTTTTAGTGTATAGTTATTGAATTTGATAGGAAAATTTCAAAAATTTTGTTTGATTTTATTATTATGTCATCCAAAATTTAATTGGGGCCAGTAGTGGCGCAGGGGCACAAAGTGTGACTGTAAAATCAACTGTTTGTGGGTTTGATCTCCACTCGAGAAGATAAAATAAAAATCTCTGTGGCTCTTGAGGGAACACTAGGTTCGCTCTGCCTACCCTGCTGTGTGCGGGATACAGCGTGAAGTTGATTTTTCAATTTAATTAGTAGGTGTGGCTGCGGTTGCACCACAATACTGTTTATCTCGATATAGCGAGGAGGCATCAAGGTTTAAGCAGACATAATCAAATTAATATCAAATATTTAAGTTAATGATAATTATTATGAGGCCGGTCGTGGCGCAGCGGCACGAGGTGTGACTGCAAATTCGACTGGTTGTGGGTTCGATCCCCACTCGAGGAGATGAAATATTTACTTAAATTTATATTTCCATTTCTTCGCTCTGATGTCGAGGTTAAGCGCGGCGTTGAGTTCTGCCACTCAACACGCAATGCCTCCAGAAATCGGCAGAAAGTGGGGAACGGAGTGTCTTAACACTAGGTTCCCTCTGCCTACCCTGCTATGTGCGGGATACAGCGTGAAGCTAATTTAATTTAATTTTTTATAACAGACTAGCGACCCGCTCGCGGCTTCGCCCGCTTTAACTACTGAATTATTAATGTAATGTACTTATGTTTGCAAAACACTTAAGATTACTAATGTGAAAATATTTAAACCTTAATGCAACCCGCATTTTCGTAGTTCCAATAAGGATATTCCTATTGTTTAAAAAACCCCTCTTAAACAAATGACACAAACAACAGAAAACTTTAACGAAAGAAATTATAAACAACAGACTACCTACTATTATCTTACTTACCCAAAAATACTTAAACGAAAGATGTATTCAACTATGTCGCTTTGAAATACATTATAATTATTGGATAACTCCAAAATACGTGCAATCGCTTCTAAATTAACTTTGCTATAGAGCCAGGCGCAGAATTAAAGCATTCTCTCGTCCATCTCCGTAGTAGCTCCGAACGACATCTGGGCGTTGACACAGTATGAAATTGGAAGGATTATCAAATGCCATCTAGGCGGTCAACTCACTCAGGAGAGACCCTCGGTTTCCTGAGGGAGGCCAATCTTAAACGGCCAAGGTTCAATGCAAGGCTCATGAGTCGGATTTGGAGGAGAATAGGAAGTCCCTCGGAAGTAGTCTTACGTCTAGCCTCGGGCGGCCGGGTATACCACGGAGTGCTGCTCCTTAGGTGCAGGTGATACATTGGCGCAGCGGAATGCGTTGGACGCGAGATGACCAATGTGTACCTCCAGGCTTTCTATTTTTATGTTGCGATGATGCGTGTTGTTCCTCACTTAGTATGGCGCCTGCGTCACTCGGCGGACGATGGGGTTTTGGACCACCTGCAGGATTTCTCGTTGAGTGATACTCGCTAGGGCGTTGTGATGTCATCAGTGTAGAGAGCAGGTGATAAAATGCTGCCCTGGGGAACAACGGCAGCGATTGAGTCCCTGCTAGACCTTGAACTCTCAACTCTCACGCAAAATGTCTGTCACTGAGGCAGGTAGGCAAAGACATGCGCGACGTGCTGGGGGGTGCCGGCTCTGAGCACTTAATGAAGTAGGTCCGGATGCCAGACGCGGTGAAATACGCGTACTATGTCGAAGAAGACTGCTATTGTACTCTCCTTTCGGTTGATCGCTGTTACGGCGTAGTGTAACCAGAGTGGTATACCTGCTAGCCAAACTGCTCGCTTCGTAGGTGGATGTGCGACTGGAGAAGTGAGAGGAATAACTTCTCGAACAGCCTGGCGACCGATAGATGATAAATCAGTATCCCTCAGGCTGCTATGGGCTCTTCCCAGCCTTGGGCAACATGATGAGGAGGCACTCTTTTCATGCCCTGGGGAAAGAAGCCAGGCGGGTGCGGCGGATCCATTTTTAGAAGCAAAGGTCGCGGGCGCGGGGGGACGCGTGGTGGTCGGCGTGTCGTTACACAGCAAGAATTTTTTAGTACCGTAATTTCAAATATGTACTACTAATCTTCTAAAGTACTTATTAAAATGAAAAACAGTAAAGAACATTTTGATCTACATTAAATGGCCAACGTAACTAATATACTTATTTATATGCTGAGAGTAAGGTAATAAATTAAACTTGCGCCAAAACTGCGGTTTATAGCCGGCGTGATGTGTCAACAATTAAATGCGTTTTTCTCTGAAACTATTCGTAATTTTAAATTAGTGTAAAGGACAAATTTTATCTTCGTTTAACGTAGAAAATTAATAAAATATTTTAAAGGATAAGGATTGATACCATTATAGAATAAAAAATCAAATAAAAATCAGCTTCACGCTATATCCCACACACTGCAGGGTAGGTAGAGGGAACCTTGTGTTAATACCCTCCTTTCCCCACTTTCTTCCGAATTCTGGAGGCATTGCGTGTTGAGTGGCAGTTCTCAACGCGCGCTTAGCCTCGACACCAGATCGATGAAATGGAAATATAAATTTAAGTAAATATTTCATCTCCTCGAGTGGGGATCGAACACACAACCAGTCGATTTTACAGTCACACTGTCGTGCCGCTGCGCTACAACTGGCCTCATTATGGAATAAAAAAATATATTCAAATTACTATTTTTAGACAGATATATGCTCACTGTATGTTATCCTTAGAAGATACGAATATGCTGTCGCTGACTGTTTTGTAGATCTTAATTAGAGGAACAATACTCCAGTATATTGTTTTCATATAGAACTTACCATTAAAGCAGCCCATGCGTGAAAGTGTCCCAACGGGTAGGACTTTATACACATTTATCATATTTATGTCAAATTACAATAAAATATACATATAATAAACTATATATAAACCTTCTCTAAGAAATACTCTACCGGCGGTGAACCGCATCAAAATCCGTTGGGTGGTTTAGAAGAAGAAAAGTTAGAAAGGCCAGACAGAGGCGGAAGGCGTTCTTATTTTATGATATACTAGCGACCCGCTCGCGGCTTCGCCCGCTTAACTACGGAATTATTCATGTAATGTACCTATGTTTGTAAAACACTTAAGATTACTCATGTGAAAATTATTTAAACCTTAATTCAACCCGCGTTTTCGTAGTTCCAATAAGGATGTTTCAATTGTTTGAAAAAACTCACTTAAACAAATGACACAAACATGAGAAAACTTTAACGAAAGAAATTATAAACAACAGACTACCAACTATTCTCTTACCCAAAAATACTTAAACGAAAGATGTAACTAACTATGTCGCGTTGAAATACATTATAATTATTGGATAACCCCAAAACACGTGCAATCGCTTCTAAATTAACTTTGCTATAAAGCCAGGTGCAGAATTTAAGCATTCTCTGGCCCATCTCCGTAGTAGCTCCGAACGACATCTGGGCGTTGACACAGTATGAAATTGGAAGGATTATCAAATGCCATCTAGGCGGTCAACTCAGTCAGGAGAGACCCTCGGTTTCCTGAGAGAGGCTCATCTTAAACGACCAAGGTTCAATGCAAGGCTCATGAGTCGGATTTGGAGGAGAATAGAAAGTCCCTCGGAAGTAGTTTTCAGTCTGACCTCGGGCGGCCGGGTATGCCACGGAGTGCTGCCCCTTAGGTGCAGGTAATACATTGGCGCAGCGGAATGCGTTGGACGCGAGACGACCAATGTGTACCTCCAGGCTTTCTATTTTTATGTTGCGATGATGCGTGGTGATCCTCACTTAGTATGGCGCCTGCGTCACTCGACGGAGGATGAGGTTCTGGACCACCTGCAGGATTTCTCGTTGAGTGATACTCGCTAGGGCGATGTGATGTCATCAGTGTATAGTGCGTAGAGAGCAGGTGATAAAATGCTGTCCTGGGGAACAACGGCAGCGATCGAGTCGCTGCTAGACCTTGAACTCTCAACTCTCACGCAAAATGTCCTGTCACTGAGGCAGGGAGGCAAAGACATGCGCGACGTGCTGGGGGGTGCCGGCTCTGAGCACTTAATGAAGTAGGCCCGGGTGCCAACGCAGTCGAATACGCGCGCTACGTCGAAGAAGACTACTATTGCACTCTCCTTTCGGTTAATCGCTGTTGCGGCGTA
>JAATLQ010022477.1:36427-54443 GCA_013421005.1 Heliconius erato x Heliconius himera
AAAAGGCCAGACAGAGGCGGAAGGCGTTCTTATTTTATGATATATATAGAGATAGAGATAAAGATAAGATAATGTTTTATTCTATCACTAATAGTATCCCCCCGCAGTCTCTCAATCTCATCCCCCCGCAGAGTTACTTACTCGCTATAGTGCGCGAGGCTACACTTCGCATTTTTTATTATTACATGATTTTCTTTAGAGTAATATTTTTAAATTTGTTATATCTTTTGAATGAAACGTCCGATTTTTTTAATTTAAAGAGTACTTTACACGTATTGAAATTATCTTTAATAAAATATCATTTAATAGAATAAGGATTAATGCAGAAGTATGAATAAAATGGTTTGTTTATTGCCGGCACTTTCATCAACTTATAAAATATAAAAAAGTAATTATATTGTCATAACTATAGTAGTTAGACATATGGCATCGCGGACTTTTTTATAGATATTGATGCGTTCTATAATACTGTAGAACATCATTTCGTTCTATCATCAATAGTTTTCGCAGCGCACGCGATGATAAATTTTTTTAGATCAACTTCTTCACACCTTGGGTTACATTATTGCATTTTTCTTAAGGATCCCTATTTCTTTTGAAAATGTTATATAGCCTATGTGGGAGAGTGAAGATGCAGCTTTCTAATAGCGAAAGAATTTTTGAAATCGGTCTGGTAGTTTTTGTTTGAAAACAATACAAACATACATACATACATACATACATACATACATACATACATACAAAAATACAAATCTTACCTCTTTATAATATTAGTATAGATTAGATTAAATAAGAGTCCTAGTAACTTCTCTTTGACCATGCGGGCGATGACGCGAGTAAAAGCTAGTTTTCTTTTATCTATCATCAGCAATTAGTCACGTCCCATTAACGATATATTAGCTTCAAAGACAGCGTTTCGCTGTTTTTACTTTTATTTATACTCAAATTATAATACTATTTATTTATTCCAAAATGTTTTCTTTTACTCAAATCACATCTCAATGCTCAATATTTTAGCTTCACGCTGTATGTGAGGGGACATAGCAGAATAAGTAAAGGGAACCTGGGAACCTAGTGTTAAGGCACTCCGTTGCCATTAAAAAACTTCCCTTCCTCACTTTATGGCGAAACTCAACAAGTCGCGCAGTCAAATTTCTTTGCCCCGAGTGGGAATCGAACCTACAACCGTAGCGTTTACAGTCGCAAGCTCGTGCGACAACGCCGCGACGGTCTCAACAAATTATGACTATTGCATTAAATCTGTATTTATATGTAAATCAAACCTAAGCTAAATATATATTAAAATACTTGATTTTTTTTACTTCCTATTACTTTTTTTAAGGTCAATATAATGCAACATTTTACCTTTTTTTAGTATAGGCATATATGTAAATATGTGGCTATAAATATTAATACAGAATAAACTGGTTTAAGACCGTATTCGACCATTTATAGTTATTTAAAGATAGCCGATACTGATTCTGTCCGTATTTTTATAAGCATATAAATGTATGTATGGTACACACATACACACCTACGTGAGTATGTATCAACATACTCCTACTACAGAGTTGAAACGTAACCAGTTCTACTAGTCTTTAATGGAATATTTTTTTAACCCCACACACCTCCTGTTTTTAATGGGGGACGTAATGTTATGATAGAAAATATTTATTTGAAAACATGTAAAAATGTTAACGTAGTAACGCCATTTGAAAACAGTCCAAGACGAGTCGTATATGAATCCATATATATTTTATAATTTGCACGAGGAATCAGTTTTGGGCATATTTCTTAGGTAAATAATAATAAACTACCAGTCCAGGACCAATAGTTTGAAGATGGTAATTATATTGGCATTTTTACAATATATTTTTTTCTTTATATAAATATAAAAAAATTGAAATCACCGTATAGATGTATTATTAAAAATGTTATAGTAATATTATGAGAAAAGTAGATTGTCCTGTATCCTGTATTTACATTATTGTCGCTTACGTAAGTTATGTAAATAATCCATTGTTTAGAAACCGACTACTGTCAAGGCTGGACATAACGACAATATCAGGAAGAGTATGGTAAAATAAAAAATAAGATATCTCTTGCGATCATCTCAAAATATAAAACCTAATAATTTATTTTACAGATAAATATATATCTATTAGAATCAGTCAATTAGTGTTTGATTGAAATTAAATATAATTGGTATTCTTTATTATTTACAAATGTATGTACCTATGTATTTGTTCCGTTTCCTTAATGGTGTAATTAATATAATTTATGTAATTATTCATAGAATTGGGCGTCATTACAATCTTGATTGTCAAGTAGCCTTGATTATTGGACAAGTTACACTAAGCATGTTTTTGTTTCAGAAATTTTTTTTTTCGAACTTAAAGTTAATGCTGTTAGCCCTACAGGCTTTACTGCGACATCGTAGGCAGTGAGTAGGGTACTCTGTCCTTGGAAAAATTCGAGCACTATGTAGCTCCCTGTGAGGAAGTTCCTAATGTTCTATTAATATCTATTTAAATAACATAACAGTGTAATCAAATTACGTTATTGTAATGAACTCCTAAAATGTGGATATAACTATACTAGATCACTAGTTAAATATAATTTTTATAACCAATATGGCACTGAAGTAGTGTTAAGACACTCCGTATCCACTTTCCGCCCAATTTTTGTGTTATTGCCTGTTGAGTTGCAGAATTCAATGTCGCCCTGTCTCGTTACCAAATAGAAAGACCCAATCTAAGATTATATTATGATCTAAGATTAAATTGTGTAGGGTACAAAAAAAACATAAATTTATTAAAAGATAGGCTCGCTATGTGTGATTTAGTATAGAGCCATCAAATAACTTAAAACGAAGCAACTCTTAATAATGTCAAAATGTTACTTTTAGTTTATACAAAAAGTATATGTTATTAATAATGTCAGTGCTCTTGTTTTTATGTAGCTCTTAATATTTTTTGTGAGTCAGTCGTATTTTTTTCGTCAGTCGTATTTTTAATTGTCAAGATTTTTGTTTGTAAAGATATTGACGGAGGCCCGTATTTATAATCCGCTCTCAAGTCTGAGATCGATCCTGAGATGCCCGTTTTCATACGTAAATTATATCTGTGGATGAAAACGGCTTTTCAAGAGATATCTCAGAATTGACAGCGATTTATAAATATGGGCCTTATAATATTTTTTATGGTGCATATAGCAGGGCACTTAGAAAAAATAATATAGAGTCAAGACACTCTGTGCCTTGCTTTCCATCTAATTCGAGACATTGCAACATATTAAACGCCGTGCTTTATTATGTCAAAACGCGAAAATGAAACTTTCCAACCCACAACCACGTTTTCAGTCAAGCGCTATCCCACTGAACCACGATGACCTCACTTGGAATTATATTATAATTGTTTAAAGTATTATATGTATTATTTTGCTGAAGACCGCGACTATGCCGGATTAGACTTTATTTCCTAAAACAATGCAATGACTAACCTCGTAAAACAAAAATTGTCTACTTCTATTCGTGTGAATACATGAATAAACATAACAATTGATTTTTTTTTCAGCTTCACGCTGTTCTGCATGCAGCATGGTAGGGAAAGGGAACCTAATGTTAAGGCACTATTCCCCACTTTCCGCCGAATTTTCGAGGCATAGTATGTTGAGTGGTGGGACTCAACAACAACTCGGGTGGTAGAGCGAAAAAATGAAAATAATAATAAATAATAATTCATTCCCCCGAGTGGAAATCGAACACATAACCGTTGCGTTACAGTCACACGCTTGTGCTCCTGCGCCGCGACGAACTCATTGAACAATTGTTCAAAACAACTCATTGAACATTTGTTCAATGAGGCCGTATTAGAGATAAGAAAATAATAATTATTAGAGATAAGAAATAAGTTATTAGAATTTATCATTACAATAAATATTTTTTTATCACTATTTAAATGATTTAAATAAATTCTACAGTTTCAGTAGCAACTTACAATTAAATTATTACTAAAATATAATGGCTTCTTGAATTAAAAAAACAGATCAAAATATTTATTTAAGTCTTAAAACAGGTACATCATTAAAAAATCTAAATACTGCATGCTGGATTATAGAATCTATTAAAAACGTCTAATAAATGCTAATACTAGTGACCCCAATATTAGTTCTAACATTTGTTTACACGTGTGCTAAAAACTTTGAATGCACGCATATTTATGATAATATTCTGAGAGGAAATTGTATATTTTTAAATAACTATAGAGATACAAGGCTGAAAGTATTACATATATATTAATTAATTCAACCGCCTGCCTTTATTATCAATTTATTATAATCGTGAAGCATTTTCATAATATTTTTTTTTATTTTACACTCATTCCATAAAACTATACCATATTTATTCCATTATTTTGGTCTAAAGAAAATCATGTAACAATGAAATTTTAAATAAGAAACGAGAAATTATACAAAGTAAATAACGCAGATTCATCACAATTAAAAAATAATTCATTCCCACCCGGATTTTCGACAGATAAAAATATATTTGAATCATTAATTTAATTCATACCTTCATTAAAGCAAAGCGCTGATCATCATCAATTCCAACTACAGAATTAGTTACGGGGGCCATTTCACTCAATTAATAAGAAATATTTGCCACAAAACACTTCCCGATCGGCGTGTACACTATACGCGCGTTGCACCGCTAATGTTTGACAGACGCTGACTCGAGCCGACACTCGACTCAGGCAAATGCAAAGGCTTAACGGTCAGCGAACGCTATTTAATAAAAATTGGTGGGAGTATTTTTTTATTTGATATTTTAGATGAAAAATTATATTTAGCACAATTTTCTTTTAAAATTTGTTATATTTATATGAAAATTAATTAAATGATCGTAGGCTGAACAAAGTCGCATCAGAGTTTATTTTGTTTTTAATGTGTATGTTCCATTCAATATTAGTTTTGTCCAGAAGAGGCGCATGCGCTTTGTTGAAGTCGCTTTTAGGCATGCGCGCCAAATTTTCCATTAAAAGTAAACTTATAGTGGTCACTGGTCAGCTGTTTAGGAGTGGCCAATGTGGATGTTTATGGATCATTTGTATATGTAAATATTTTCCAATACTGTATAACTGTATAAATGCTCAAAAAGTTAAAATTTGGCATGTAGTTAGTTTAGGGAGTACACGCAAGTATTAGAAAAGGGTTTTTTTTAATTACCTACAGGTATTTTCCATTTTATGTTTAAAGTCCATGCAAACAAAGTTATGGGTGATGAATTATTATCTTATATTAGTCTATCTTTATATAGTTATGCTTTTGTAAATACTATACTAATTTATGTTATAGTAAATACTAGATGAAAAAAAATTATAAATTTATTTTCTCAATTTTCCTTTAAAATATTTTATGAGAATAATTTAATTCATACCACACAAATAGTTTAGAGAAACATTAAAACATTTCTCATATTTTTTCCTTAAGGGTTTATATATATTAAACATCATAAAATAACATAACTGATTTATTTGCAAACAGTTACAATTAAGTTTTTATTCTTTATAAATTTATTTATACTTTTAATAATATCAAAATTATAATCACAGCAAACATTTATTTCATAACTGTAAACACAACACCACCTCTTTCAGGTTCTTCATCTAACACTTCTTTATCACTACCCTCTGGGTCAGATTCATCACTGTCATCACTACCCTCTTTTCTATATGATCCAAATTTACTTGTGTCTTCAGGGAGATCTGCCATCTTTATTCTTGTTCTAGCTAATAACTTTTCAGCAGCATGCTGTGCTTCTACTTCCTTTAAATGCAGATTATAATCCTGTTGAAGTTTTAAAGATTCTTCTAAGTTTAAAGTTTTAACTGGACCATGGACAATAGGTGGTGGTGTCGCTGCTGTCACTTCCCAATGCTTATTCCTTTTTCTCAGTATTTCTTTTTCAGGTTTATGAACATCTGATACAGTTGTTTTGTATGGCTTAAACTGACCTGTTATCTTTGGTTTTACATTTGCCTCTGTTTTTTCAACCAGTTTCTTCACATGAGGAATTTCACCTATATTCAATAAATCTTCAACTGAAATTAAAGCCTTTTCAGGTTGTAATATTTTTATTGCTTTTTCTTGTGCAGTACTTTGACTCAATATATGTAAGACATCTTCTGGTTCACTATCATCATCTGAATCCAAATAAACATTTTCATTTTTTTTTATTTTACCTTCCCACTCAACATTTGCTACTGAATCTTTATCGACATTATTAATTTTCATATCACTGAATAAACGGCATGTTTGTTCTTCCTCTTCCTTAGATTTAATTTCACTTTCAATTTTATTGTATAAGGCACGAATTTTTTCCCCCTTGTCCGCAAGTTTAAATATAAAAGCTTTATTGTTTAAAAGTTTTAGTTGTCTATCCCGGAGATCTAGTAACTCGGGTAAAGATTTTGCTGACAGATTTTCGATTTTGCCATCAAACTCATTTTTAGGAGGTGGCGGCAATATACCTGGAATTCTCTTATTTATCTTATTCATTGTTTGAGCCACGGTCATGTTAATAATTAAAACGTAAAAAGATTTCTATACCACTTTAATTAATGAATGAATAACAAAAAAATATAAATTATTTCATAATTTTTCATCTTATTGGAAAAGACGAATGCATGACGAATGTACAAAATACAAACACAACAGCTTGACATTGACAGCTTACGCACAGATAATAAATAGAGTGTACTGCATTTATAGTATATGAATACAATGTCCATTTTTTTTTATTTGTATAGAGTACGGTATAACTTTCGCCACTTTTAATAACATTGTTAATTTTTATTTCATCTACAACTAATAACTATGAAATATGATATTCGGTATGCTTAAAAGCCCGTTTCATATTTAAGATTACAAGCGACAACAATCAAAGTTGCACCCTAGTTTATATTCAGTTTATTACTCAAATTTTCAAAAAATAATTGTACTAAGCTTTACCATATTTAATTTATTTATAAAAATACTGTTTGGAAATAAAATTTTTTACAAGTTTTTTTATATGGTAACAGAAGACTATGACTATTTTTAATTGACTAATCATAATCTGTATATAACTCTGTATTTGTGATCAAATTGACATTTTCTATTTCTAGTCAAAAACGACGAATCGATGTGATATCTTTTTACAAATATTTTGAAAATTTCAATAACAATTGATTAAATTTTAGCAAATACGGCCCACAAATCATTATTTAACAAGATAAAGTAAAGTCTTCGTTCTAATAAAAGTTATTTTTGAGTGTTCGACTGTTTATTGTGATCGATAGCTTGTATAGATTTTTCTCGATTCCTCAGACGCTTCTGTGCTTAAGTTTTATATATAAAAGAAAAAGTATGGAAGACGGCACGGTAAGATTATAAATATGTTTTAATTATGATACTCTTCGCATTGTAGAGTTTGATTTATAGATATTACCTCTTATTGTAATGTTATAGGTACCCTTGCATCTAGAACCAGTGCAGTCTAATGAGACGAATGATAGAAGACTTTGGATAGGGAACTTAGACCTTAGAGTTAATGAGTATGTTATTTTATAATTATATTAATTATTTATAACTTTTAAGTTTTATTCAATTATATAAGTATAATGACCTAACTGAAGAGATTTCTAATAGACAAATTCTATTTGCGTCTTTCGTAATGAAAATATATACATTATACTTCCTATGCACTCATGTGCATAGACCAGCTGGGACATGCCCACCCCATAAATTAAAAAAAAAACATTTACACTAACATATCTGTTTGGAGCTAAGGTCCAGACTATCTACGACTAACTAAGGTATCATGCACACAGCAGGGTAGGTAGAGGAAACATGGGAATCTAGTGTTAAGACACTTCTGTTCCTTACTTTTCTCCAAATGTTGGAGACATTGTATGTAGAGTAGCAGATCCCAATGCTATGCAATGCCTCATTACCAGAGTGACTAAATTAAAATATTAAATATTTCAATTACTCAAGTGGGAATTCATTTATAGTTGTACTCTTGTGCCCTTGCACCTCAATTGGCCTCAACAACTCAACACTATTGAAACATAAAGTAACTGTTACAATTTTTATAAATTTAATTACTACTTGAATAAAGATGCTGTTGTGTTGCATCTATGGTTTTTTATTTCCTTGCTCTGGTAGCAAGACAAAGGGTGATTGATTCCTAAAACTGAGCAGTGTGTGGGAATTGTCATACCTATAGGTTCCCTCAGTCTACCTTGCTCTATGTGAGATACAGCAGAAAAAAAGGAAAATCTGATTAAACTATACCTTTCTTCATTACCGGTATCAACTATTGAAAATGGTCCGTGTGTATGGCAACATTGAGAAGTTGGATATGCTGTTCCACCGCAGTGGGCCCAACGCTGGCCAGCCTAGAGGCTTTGCCTTTGTCACCTACAGGTTGAGGCAAGATGCTGTTAATGCAATGAATTCATTAAATGGACAACTTTTGGGATCTAAGAGGATTTCTGTGAAGTTTGCAAAGAATACTTCTGTAAGTATTACTTTCTATGTAATAAAATATAATATTGCTAGAGGGTAACGAGGCAGTACTCAGTGTTGAGATCTGTCACTCAACATTAAATGTTTTAAGTATATGGTGAAAAGTCAGGAAAGCAGTGTCTTAACTCTAAATTCCCATGTCCTCTGTGCCTATCCTGCTATGTGCGGGTTGATGATTTATGCTAAATTATTTCTCCATGTGGGGATTGAAAACAGTTAGACAGCTGTCCCACTGTACAAGAACCTCAAAATTTTAATTTATTTATATTTTTATTTTAAGGAGGAGCAGGACAAACCAAAGCCTGAACTCGGTATAGCCGCTTTAACTGGAGTTAAACCAGAATTAAAATTAAGTAAAAAGACAGCCATTCAATCTATAGAAGCTAAGTTAAAAATGATGGAAAACATGAAAGCAGGTGATGACTTTGTCATCAATAAACTTGCTGCACACGAAACACCCATTATAGCCCAATATCAAACTAAACAGAATGTACCAAATAAAACAATAACTTCATTTAGGAGACGGCATCCCTATCATAAGAAAAGATAATTTTGTTTCCTTTTTTAGTTTTCTCTGTTAAATAATGTGGTTGTAAATTTTTGTTACACCAGGCTTACTACTTGTTTGATATAAGTATTTTACTATTATAATATTATAGTATTCTACTATTTTTTTTATATATTTTTTAAATGAATTTTCGTAATATATTTTTATGTTTAGCAATTTGTTCAAATAAATTTAATTATACATGTATAACATTTATAATTAAATTTATTTCAGGCTATCATTGTGGCCATTTAATTTCCTTCACTCATGAAAAACAAAGTATTTCTTATATTTAAATTTAAAGGGAAGAATATTATCTACAGCAGGAAGCTAAAAGAAAAATACATGCACATTTTTTTTTAATGGTTATATTTATAATTAATATGTTGCCATGAGTTTTTCATTTTTAAATTAACTTTAACTGGACTAATCTTTTTATTTAATATTATAAATTTTTGGAAACCCAAAATTTCAAATACTTTGGTAGTAGTTACTGTTTGATTAGACTAAGTCAATTGACCAGTTAAAAAAATAGATTTTGAGTATTACAGTCAACTTTAGTTGTATTTAAGAAAGATATAATAAATTTATATATTAACCACCATACTATTTAACAGAGATAACATTTTTTTAAATTAATAAGAAGTGCTTGTGAAGAATTCTCGAATATAACTTAAATTTAATATTAACAATTATGTGATGCAAATTTCAAATGCTTTATATTTAATGTGAGATTTCAATAATTAGAATGTAAGCTTTAATCTTGTAATTCATTTTGTAATAGACATCGGATTGTTGTTATGAATAGCTTCTATGGCAGCTACTCTAATTTATACTAATATTGTAAAACTGAAAAAAATATTTGGTTGAACACGCTTATCTCAGGAAATATTGGTATTGGTTTTGATTTAAAGATTTTTTTTTGTTTTGAATAGTAATTTATGAAGGAAGGCTATATTCCATCACCTGCAATTAAAGTTACCTCACATATTTTGAATGTATAATGTGTCATACATAACTGTTAGTTATATTAATTTAAGAGAAAGTTAATGTTTGTAAATTAATAACTTAAAATAAGTACTTAATTTCATTTAAAATAGCTACAAAAAATCAATTTAATTTATCCTTTATTTTCGTTATTCACAACTTCCAAAGCATTTTCGTATATTATTCATAAAATGTGGTTAATTCTAATAATGATAATGTGCTAAATATTAAAGTAAGTTATTTTTAGTATATTTTGTAACTACCAAGTTTAAACGCTATATACCCAATATATTTTCTGATGTTCTTTATTTTATTATACAGGTTGTTTGAATCTGATGTCTAAATGTAGTTTTTTAAAATTAAATTTAAGTGTTTCTCACTAAAAATAAAATAATATTTTTAATATAATCGCTTATTTAAATAGCAAATTATTTATTTAAATAATTAAATATTGATAGCAAAGAAAATTAACACAAGTTAATATTTAGAATGTTTTTAGTACGAAATATTCAAACAGTATGTCAATATGGCTTGTTCAAGTGAGATTTATTACCAGTATTTTAATTATAAAAAAAAAATGTTAATTATAATGTTTATTGATGCTTAGATTTTTACAATGCCCTTGGTGTTCATTAGATAAATTTTGGCATTAGCTCCTTATATGAAGAAGTCAGTGAAAATTGTGTAATTTTTTTAAGTGTAGTGCCAATTATCTAAGTATAAATATAAATTATCAGGAAGAACTCAAAGCAGTACTTGAGACTCATGACCTAAGTTTATAAACAAAAAATCATAATATTTTTTTTTGCCTCCAATCCCGTTCTTCTGAAATTTATAAATATTTAGTTAGTAATTATTGATTAAATTTAGTTTGTTTATTATATTTTAAAATGTGATGTCAAGAAATTTTGGACACAATAAAATTTTGTCACACTTCGTCGACCCCTTGACGTATGCCGTAGTCTATGGATCATAATCGGTTGCTACCCCTATTTAATTTTTTTTTTCAATTTTTATTTTATTTTTAACATTGACAACGTTTCACTGACTACTTTGTTATGCCTGTTTCTCTTAGACCTAGGATGTTGGAGTTTAAATGAAATCACAGTTTTTTTTTAATAAATAAATTTATTTGAGAAATTAATCTCTTTTTTACACTTTCCTTTGTCCTGTTCATAAACTTATATGAATTTGTATGCAAGGTAAAAAAACATATTTTTAAAATTATTTTTATAGAGCAAATTTATTTTATTTCTAATAAGGCATATTTATTTCAGAAAAAAAAATAAGCAACTAAAACTATACTTAAACTTGTATATAAATCATGTTACGTTTTTGTGATATAAACATAGTTGGCTGTAAACCATCAAGGAAAATAATAATATAAACATTTTATATATTTTTATTTTATTATATTTTTTTATAATCAGAATAATTTTATTTTTCACTGAGTTTTAAACAAAAAATCTACTGTTTTAAGAAGCAGATATTTTTTAATATATCGTGCATAGTAACAAAAAAACGTCTAAATTATAAGTAGACAAATAAATATGAGAAAGTAAAAGGCGGACAAAAGGAAGCATTTGCATATTATACTAAATATCACAAGCTTAAAATGGAGGTTGTTAAAAGTAATATACATATATATTTATATGCATAAGTATAAACTTATAGTTATTATTAAATATCATGGACATTTAAAACATTAAACGATAGCGACACTGGACTCTTATTATATATAAATTGTGTTGTACAAACTGGTTTAAAACAAAAATGGTATGGCAAAATTATTTTAATATATTTAAATATGAGAGAACAAGAAAAGTATGTATATAAAATGTGCAATATTGCTTCATTTATATTTTTAATTAATTTTAATATTATTCTTTCTTTACAAAACCATTACAAATATAACTACTATATAGTTATGTTATTTAGCATACATGTAGCGTATCTGAAAGAATAATGTTTGTGTAGTTCTGTCTTTTTTACATATTAAATAATTCATTAATTTTTTTATGTAAGAAACTCAAAACAATCAACTTCTCGTACAACTGGTTTATCCAATGAAATTAAATTAAATAAAAAATACAATCTTATGCATAGTTCTTAAATTATATAAAAGATCATATTGCTTCTGAACAGAAATGAAATTTTATAACAGTACATATAAAAAAGATTGCATTGTACAAATATTAATTATAATTAACAAAGTAACAACAGCAGAGACTCGATTATCTGGCCGTTTATTTTTATTTATTTCAGAGTATTCTCTGAATTACAAACTGGGTACATTCCCATATGTTTAGATAAAATTTGAAAAATAAGAGGAACATTTGTAATATTACAAAATATTATAAAAAATATATATGCTTATGTGTATATTGTGTTTCATATTTACTTTTTGTATTTAGTAATCTTATTGCTTCAGCATAACAATTAATCTGGTTAATCGAATTTCTACCGTACAATTAATACATTGCCCCTAAAAATCAAAATAACTGGTCTCACACAACTAACAACAAATCTATGAATATAAGCAAAATAGATATTTGTCTCTTCCCAAAATCGAATCAACTACCACTTCATCACTAGAAATTCCACTGAGTCACACAGTATAATATATAGACATTTTGTACTACATCATTAAAATACTTTCACTGGTCTTGAATCCTGGTGAAATACAATTAGATAATGAACTGGCCAACTTCTGTGATGGGCTCGGCATTAAATAATCATCGTCTTCGGCTTCCAATTTGCGTTTTAGGCTTGTATATTGGGTTTCGTCGTCGCCATCTTTGAAAACATCCTTGTACTCCATGCACAGAGGCCATATTATTTTACCAGATCTGTAACAAAAAATATCATTTTTTATTATTTTTTTAAAATTTTCTATATTTTTGTAAATTTTATGCTTGGAGCAAAGTAATATAAGTATTTTAAACATAATCACTCAGTGAAAATGGAACCTACAACCATCGCATGCGTCAACAGGCTCTATTCCACTGAATCATCTAAGTGTAAAAAATTACTTAGCAATTTTTTCAATAGAATATTTATGCATTATTTTTATTTTATGCTACATAAAAAAGATCTTAAACTTAACCTATTTTAAAAAAATACTACTCACACAGGCAACCCATATGGGTCATAAGGGAACCAATCGTCAAACTTATGCTGTGTATTCTGCAGAGTAAGCCTTGTGTTTTTCTCTATGATCGCCTGACAGTACACGACTTGGTGGGAGCGCGTCACTGATGAGAACGCTCTAGATACTTGAGGCGGACATGTCCGCAGCGGGTTTAGGTTACACGTGACGAGACGTGGCAGGTTAAGTGACTCGACGAAGTTAAGACCTGGAATTGATAATTATTATTACTAAATATAGAAGGCTATAGTGGCACAATCTTTCGTTGAAACAAAACGCAGAGAATATCAAAGTATTGATGACACCTAAATATAATTAATATTGCTATATCAAATCAAAAAATATTAATATTTATATCAAATCAAAAAAAGAAAGAAATAAATTAAAATCAATGTCAATATAAGACTTTCATTTTTTATAAATCAAATATTTATACATTTTGTCCATCTAACAAATATGGCGTGGAAATCAACATGATATTTTTAGAAGTCCCAGCCCTAATTTTACTAGCAACAAAAAAGAAAAAAAAAACAATATAAAAAAAAAACAAATCCTACAAAATGAAAAATGCGTAAGGTATATCAAATTAACACATATACTCACTCTCTTTGCTCATAAACAAATAATGATTCTTAAAGGCAACTAAATAAAATATAGCGTGGCATATAGCATGAAACGCTCCATGCACTTTCATATTATCGGCTACAGTAGACTCTTGTGTCGCTGTTATATAGGCGTGGCACCACTCCGCCATTGTTCTTAAATAATGTATTACTCTTGAATTCGGCACTCTCACGCATCTCGCTAAAAGACCTGTTAAACAAAAAAAACAGATTAAATAATTATTAAATATTACATTGAGGCCAGTCGTGGCGCAGCGGCACGAGGTAGGGCTGTAAAACCGACTGGTTGTGGGTTAGAGCCTCACTCGAGGAGATGAAATATTTACTTAAATTTATATTTCCATTTTTTCGCTCTGGTGTTAAGGTAAAAGCGCGGCGTTAAGTTCTGCCACTCAATACGCAATGCCTCGAGAATTCGGCGGAAAGTGGGGAACGGAGTGTCTTAACACTAGGTTCTCTCTGGGTGGGTGAAGCTGATTTTTAAATATTACATATAAATAATACAGGTGTACAGCGGCACATGTCTGTGACTATAAACGCTATGGTTGTGTTGATTCCCATTCGATAGAATGAAATATTTAACATTTTCACTTGCTGGCTCTGGTAACGAGACAAAGCACGGCGTTGATTTCCACCACTCACTACGCAATGATTGAATAACTGATGTTCGCTCTGCCTACCCTGCTACGTGCGTATATAGAATGAATCTAATAAAAATATTTTTCTTCCATCCATTTTAAAAAGTACAGTGCCAAACAGGAATTGTATGAGACCTAATTAATTTGATAGAATGCGGAACCTAACCCTGCAAGCAAATAATATATATTACCTGCCAAATGTCCAGCCGCTGTCCGTCTAGTTGCCAATGCCCCAGGACCTAGGCCGTGTAAGCCTGCGGCAACTATCCACAGGTTTGTGAACACTCGGTCTGCACACTGCTGGTTGATTGATATTGTGTATAACAAGAGAAATTGGATGTGCCTGAAAGGTTATCATCATATTTAATTTATTATATTTCCCAATATATAAGATTCCTGGCTGTAACAGTGCAGCAACAAAAATTCTCAAGGCCATTATGGCAAAGCGTTTTACTGTAAGCATAACGGTTATGGGTTTAATTCCCACTGTGGCAAATGAAATATTTAATATTATTATTTCCTTGCCCTGTTTAGAGGAACTGTGGCTTGTGTAAGGACACATAGATATAAAAACATATTTTTAGAGAATATAAAAATATTTATTCAAATTTGATCCATGAGTGAGTAACCAGGATATAAATTCAATAAGAAAAAATGGTAGCTCAGAAACACATAAATCTAAAATGAATAATTGAGACATATCATTATTGTTAATCTATTTATACAAAAAGTAAAAAAAAATATATTATAATTTTTAGGATGAAGAAATAATAATTACAAATACAAAAAGAGATATTAAAAAAGAAATATACTACAAAAATAAATTTGTTATTTTCCTTACTTTGTCCCATGTGTAGGTAATATAACCCTCTCAAAAACATTGCACATTATATTTAAAACGGGATCTCTTTCATCTTCAAGCCATTTTAGCATTTCTAACATACAATAGTCGATAGTTTCACTTATTTCATCCTTTTCATCGATCTCCATGTCAAATATTGTTTCATGTTTATTTTTTTTACGATCTACCATATTCGTATCCATGTCTACCATTCTGAAATTTAAAAAATGTAATGTTTAAATCACATTAAAGAATTGCAAAGGTTTAAGTAATTTTATACATATAAATCAATTCTTGGTATTCGTTTTTTCTATTGCATCAAAATAAAAATAATATTATAATTATTTCCTTTTTTTTGTATAATTATTGAGAGTAGTAAACGGTTAATTAAACATTGTCCAAAACAAGTTCAATTTGATGCAACACTAGACGGCGGTCCATACTTTCATTGACATTGTCCTTTGATTTGATAATAAATTTCATATAAAGATATTACAATATTTTGGCTGAATATCTACTAAGGTCACACAAATATTTTTCTGTAACTGCATTATAAGTTTAGGTGAAACGAAATTTTAGTTTATATATATTGAGGACATTTATATAAAAACATAAGCTATATATACAAGAATACTTTAGGAACATCAAACTTTAATATAGCAGGAACTAAATTTATTGATTAAAATATACAATGCAAATATTATTTCTCAGAATTATCACTTAGCAAAAGAATCCTACATAATCAAGATTTTTTCTCAAGCAATGTCAATATTTTTATAAAATATTGTTTATACAGTGCTGATAAACAAAAAAAATATATATACGAGTATGTATAATATAACAATTGCAATGAAAGTGAATTAAAAGGTATGAATTAATTGATAACAAGCACTAGAATGGTTTCTAAAAGGCATAGGTTTGAGTGCCACTTTGTTCTAAGTTCAAGTTTCTGTAAATAAATGCTTCTTCTATCTACATAAAAAAGATATAGCATCATTAATAATAAAAAAACTACTAAATACTTACTTATTAATAATGGTAATCATAATTTGCTCCCTTAGAGACGGTATATATTTACTCATCCAGATTAAATTGTGAATATAAGCTCTGTTTGGAAAACACCCTGCCTTGTAGTAAGGAAACTGTTCAATTACAGTATGTATTAAGAGATCACTAGTCCTGAAACAAAATATTTAGAAATTGTGAAATATACAATGATAATGTTCAGGGCATTGTGGCTAAACGGGATAGCGACTGAAGGTGGAAAGTTGAGGGTTAATTATTTGAGAATAATATTTTTCTCAGTTTTACTGTATCCTATATTTAGTAGGGTAAGCAGAGAGAGCCTAGTTAAGAAACCCAGTCGTTTCTTACCGCCGAATTCTAGCTGTATTGTGTGATGAGTGAACTGAATTCAACACTGTGCTTTATCTCAACACCAGAGCAAAGAAAATGAAAATATGAAATATTTCATTTCTTCGAGTAGGAATCGAACCCACAACTTGTCGCATTTAATTGTAAATGCAACAAGTTGTGGGTTCGATTTCAATCACTAGCGTGTTTCTGCACCATGATTGGCCTTTAATTATTTATTTGAATATTTTTTTGCTATGGTTAAATAAAGTGTGATATGAGTTCAGCCGCTAATATGTGATTGTACAATAGAAACAAAGAGCTTTGCTTGATAAAATATGATATAAAAATATAAAAAAATATAAAAAATCAAAATATTATAATATAATTATAATGTAATAAAAACAATAAACACAATTTTATCAAATGTGTTATGAAGTTGAATAATATGGTGTAATATGTTATGTGGTTTCTTTGTATGTTTCTTTTATTAAAATAAAAATTATTTTATTAGTATGTATAAAATAAAATCACAGAAAAAATAGATGGTTTTCTTAACTTCATACATGGTTTCTTTAGCTGTATATTGCACATAGCAGGGTAAGCAGAAGGAACCTGAGAACCTAGTATTAAGACATTTCCCATTAAGACACTTAAACTCAACACTTCGCTTTGCCCTGATACCAAAGAGAGGAAATGAAAAATATACATATTTTCCCAAGTGGAAATCAGACCCATCAGATTTACAATTGCAATTATTTATAAATAAATTATAGTACAAGTATTAAGACAAAACCTTACAAAGGCATAACAGCTACAATTTGGGCTATCAATGTGTGGATTTTTGACCATATTGATACCATATCTTGTTTTGGACTGTCTTCCCAGTTTTCACCATCCACTGAAAGACACAATTCAAATATAATATCATTTCAAAAATTATAAACTAAAATATTTTATGAAAGTATTAATTGCACAATATTGTAAAATATATAAATGAGTCATTTTAATAACAACTCAATATTTACAATATATTTAGAGGCTATGAAAACAATTTTTTTTTTTTTTTTATTCAAATTCAAATTCAAAATATTCTTTATTCAAATAAACTCGTATAAGCACTTTTGAATCGTCAAATGAACATGTAAACAAAAAAAACAAGCTACCACCGGTTCGGAAGGCAGTTCTGCTGAGAAGAGCCGGCAAGAAACTCAACAGTTGCTCTTTTCAAAGTCAATGGTATTATTACATTATCTGGCAGCTAACCTGCATCACATTCAATAGACATTAATTCCATACATGTTTATC
>JAATLQ010022483.1:0-51095 GCA_013421005.1 Heliconius erato x Heliconius himera
ACTAATTTAATAATACATTTTTATTACTACTATAAGTAGTGTAGACTAAGGAAATTATTAGTTTATTCTTTTCTTTATTTTTTTAATATATATATACTCCAATAAAATTATAATATCTGAACGTTACCTAAAGCGCCATATTATACTTTATGCTTGTGCAAAAGTTCAATTGTTTATCTTAACAAATAAAAAAGTTATCGATTTTTGATCTGATACAGACCTCAATTGCCCATAGTGCGCAGCGGCACGAGGTGTGACTGTAAAACCGACTGGTTGTGGGTTCGATCCCCACTCGAGGAGATGAAATATTTACTTAAATTTATATTTCCATTTCTTCGCTCTGGTGTCGAGGTTAAGC
This sequence comes from Heliconius erato x Heliconius himera, assembly GCA_013421005.1. NCBI lineage: Eukaryota > Metazoa > Arthropoda > Insecta > Lepidoptera > Nymphalidae > Heliconius > Heliconius erato x Heliconius himera. The sequence continues at coordinate 359 of JAATLQ010022483.1, forward strand.
GCAGCATTGAGTTCTACCACTCAACACGCAATACCTCCAGAATTCGGCAGAAAGTGGGGAACGGGAGTGTCTTAACACTAGGTTCCCTCTCCCTACCCTGCTGTGTGCGTGAAGCTGATTTATCTTGGCCATATTATACATTAAAATTGTAAATTATTGAAGAACGAATAGTTTTCACTAAAATTAAATATTAACAACTAATTTCTTGTTTACAGGATCGACAACGATAGACCATGAACGTCTTCCCCTGTCGTTAGATAAAATATTTTACTTCTTATTCCTATATCTGATATTTTATATCATTATTCTAATTAGACTATCGACACGGTCCTGTGAATCGTTGACAATACATCTTATATATAATTTAGTCACTCGTTGCTCAAACTCGAACTTGTGTCGTGTGTTTTGTTTGGTCTTTCGGAGTTTACTTAGCGTAGGTTTTTGAAATTATAATTATTGAATTAGGGTAAACCTAGTATATGTAATGCCTACTTAAGGATTCAAAAGTGTTGTCATAAAAAAATATGTATTATACTTACTACCATTCTTAGTACACAATAGTAAACTCTTTTATACTGAGAAAAAAATGTTTTTATACAAAAAAAACAATATATAAAAGAATTTAAACATTATGAATACAGAAAATAAAAACTTAATAAAAAGTATTGTAAGTATTGTGTACAATCTAATATAAATATATGCAAAACTTTAAAAAAATATATAATTTAGTCTCATTCTTGTAAAACTAGTGCATTTTATAATAAAAATTCTATTTTAAAATAAGTCCTTATAAGTGTTGCCAATCTATCAATTCTAATTTTAAACTAAAAATAAATAAGAAACATCTAGTTTTTGAATTTTACCTGAATTTAAATGATGCAAAGTAAACATTTTATATTTTTTTTCTTAAGTGGAGCAAAACATTATATGTGGGCAATACTGAGGTTTACCCTATGTCCTATATTTTGGGGAGATTTGACAGATACTTGCCACGTTTAAAATGTATTGATATTATATTATACTGTACAACCTTTTTCGTGTGGTCTCCATGATAGTGACATTGGCGAAGTGATTTTGTGCTTAGCACGCACGCTTTAAACGCCATAAAGTAAAAGAAGTGAATTGAGATTATATAATTTTTTACTATCTTTTAGTATTTCTAGGGCCATCTAGTAGAATATTGTTGTAAGTAAATGTAAAATTTTCAATATATATAATTTAAAAAAATATATCTTTCACTGATAAAAGTTATTTTTTTATTAATATTTGTGTAATTCGCAATGTTAAAACATTTTCCTTTGCTACTCAAAAAATTTGGCAACAATGTAATTTATTTATAATTTTATAATTGCTTAAACTCAAGCAAATTTATAATCTGTCAAATCTCACCATATAATAGGGCTGTATTAAGATTCTAACAAATTACTGGTTTCTCAAACCCCTCTTGTGAGATTATATTTTAATGAATGTGTAAACTTTGCTCCAATAATTTCAAGATATTTTGTATAAAATATTTATGACACTCAATTTACAAAAAATGACGATTTCTATTACTTCTATGAAAATATTGAGTGATTTAACCTTTTATAACTGTCGGTTGTAAATTGATAGCAATACTCCCCTCCATGACCGTTCGCTTGTTGAGATTATATATATTAATGCTCACCCTATATATGAAGCCGCGCAAATTATGGAGCTTTAGCTTAGATCTGTATATATTATATGATTTTCATAATTAAAATCAGTTCTTGACTGTGTTATAAAATAATGTACATATTTAATGTCAATCCACAGACAAAATATAGTTTTTTTTTCCGTCATTGGAAATTAAAAGCGGCTACTTAAACTTTTGCTACTTTAGCCACATTATTAAAAAAATATAATTTTAAAAAAATCAAATAGATAAAGTATACTTTCGTGAATAATTTTTTAAAACAGTTTTTTTTTCACTGAATAAACAGTCTTAGCAAAATTTTAATAGCTCAAATTTAGTAATTTGTTGTTAGCGGTGCTAGTTTTTATTTCTTTATACAACTGAAATTCTTCTACTGCCTTTTTATATCACACACACTTTATAGATTCTTATATTGATATTGTTAAATAGGTTTAGTTAAATATTACTAGTTACATATTATACGCCTATTACACATCCGAGCTCTATATTATCTTCCATATTGCTATATAATTGTTATCGCTAACCTAATAAATAATGTTGCCAATTTTAAAATTTAATATAATTCTGTATTAAGAATTTATGCTTCTTGCGGCTCAGCTCACTGTTGTTTGTTTGCGAGTGGGGAGTTGAGTAATAATTTAAGTATTATTGTTAAAACTGTGACAAAATATTTATAATAATTCAATTCTATTTTCTCTATAAAACTGACGATATGTTAAGTATGTATGTTCCTTCCCTCTGATATGGTGAACGCGCAGTTTTAACAATAATTTCCATTTCGTCTGTTGCCTTAAATTTATTAATGTCTCAAAATATAAGCTCGTGTCATTTTTAATATTACAGATAAGAACCAAGTAATTGATAATATATTTTAGCGCATATCGTCTGTAGAGTAGTAGTAGTTTGATGGATATAATTTTAATTGAAATTCACTTGAAGCTATTTTGAGGACATATTTGAATTTCATTTAATACTTCAAGCCCTCACAACGAAAATATATAGATTTACGTTATTTTATATGAATATTTTGTGTAAAGCGTTATTGTAACGCTGAGGTGTAACAGACAGACTTCAACTTCGTTGTATATTATTATAAATAAATTATCTTTATAGCTATTTTTATATTTTGAGCTTTATACACACTATGCTGAAATTACTAACTTGTTTATTGTTTATATTAGTACACCTCTATGTATTCCTAGTTCTCATAACCTCAGTGATACAGGATGCTTTATTTTTTAAACATTTTATTTTATCTTATACATTTTAGGTGTATTACGGACAAGAGGCCTATGTCCGTTCAGCGACGAATTATTTATTTTTAAATTATAACAAAAATTAGTGATTTTATTTTATAACGGAATTGGCATAACTTTTTTTTATTTATTTTAATGCTATTTAATATTTCTACCATATCAATAGATATTTTTAGATGATAAAATGAATACAATTTAATTAATAACGACCTTAGACTAATTGGCATGTTATGTTTCATCACAAAAACTATACAAATATTGTGTTACTAATGTTAATTATAAAACAGTTTAATGTGTAAGAGCCGGTTTAACCATTTTCTCAATAGATCAGCAAATTAGATCAGTAATTGTAAATACTTTATATAAACTTTCGTCCAGTCGGTGTTCACATCGAAAAAGCATTTATTTGTTAAGAACAGAATCTCTTATATATTATTTTATACAATTTTGAACATGAGTAGGTGCCAAATTCAATTTGTTTAATTTTTGTATTATATGTGACACATTCATCATTCCAATAGACAGATATATTGAAGAATACTTATAAATTGAAAATAAATATTATGACTGATACCTTGTTTTTAATTTAATCTCCTATCCCATACTATTTCTTTATTTTGTGTAAAAATGTAATAGCTATTACATTTTTAAATGAGTAATATTACAAACGCAACATAGTATCAATAATGTATAGCCGTTTGAAAGCAAACACTGCGGGCGTATACGTTACGTGTCCGGCTTTACAATCATTTGAATTTATATACTGAAGACAAAAGCTGAGGTCGTCGTGGCCCAGGGGCACAAGAGTGTGGCTGTAACGAGAGGCTTGTGGGTTCGATCCCCACTTGAGGAAATGAAATATTTATTTAATTTATATTTCCATTTTCATCGCTCTGGTGACGAGACAAAAGTGCGGCGTTGAGTTCCGCCACTCAACACACAATGCCTCCGAAATTCGGCGGAAGGAGGGAAACGGAGTTTCTTAACACTAGGTTCCCTCTGCCTACCCTGCTGTGTGCGGGATACAGCGTGACGCTGATTTATTTATTTTTATTTAAGATAAAAGGTACAATATAAACAAAAACGCAATTACAAAAAAAAGAGAAAAAAAAATACATAATAATGATAATAAGCAAAAACTATGATAAAACCTTGCAAGACATTGTTACCTTCTTACATGTGTGATATTAGTGATGGAAGGACACATAGCAAATAATTAACAATACAATAACTTCAAATTTCAGCTTCGCGCTGTATCTCGGACACAGCAGTGTCGACAGAGAATCTAGTGTTAAGACAATCCGTTCCTCACTTTCCCTCGAATTCTGGAGGCATTGTGTATTGAGTGGCTTGACACTAGAGCGAAGAAATGAAAATATATATTTAAATATATATTTCATCTCCTCTAGTGGGGATCGAACCCACAAAAGTGTTTACAGTCTTAGTGCTCCTGCACCGAGACCCTGGCCCTAAAACTTAGTAACAATTATTGCTGCTTGATTAACTACAGAGGCCAGTCGTGGCGCAGTGGCACGAGGTGTGACTGTAAAACCGACTGGTTGTGGGTTCGATCCTCACACGAGGAGATGAAATATTTACTTAAATTTATATTTCCATTTCTTCGCTCTGGTGTCGAGGTTAAGCGCGGCGTTAATAAAATTTAATAAAACACGAGCTTTTCTACTCTTTATTATAAAAAATAAATTATATTTTGTAAATAAATTATATTTGAATTACAAAAAATAAATTTAATATAGTCCGTCTACTGTAAAACTGATCTTATAAAAAATACAACGCCGTTGTCATTTTTCGCTCAGTAAATATCACAGCAAAAAATAGCATCAGCAAAAAAAATATAAAATATATTTAAAATATTACACGATCTTGATGTCTATGCTTAAAATATATGGCATGTGTAATTTCATCCAGAATTAAAAAAAATATTATTTATTTATTTGTTAGCTTGACGCTGTATTCCGCACATAATGGAGTAGGCAGAGGGAACCTAATATTAAGACACTCCATTCCCATTAAAACACTTTCTTTTTCCACATTCCGTCGAATTCTGGGGGATTGAATGTTAAGTGGCAGAACTAACGCCGCGTTTTATCTCCTTACTTAAAAATAAATTAAATTAGCTTCACGCTATATCCTGCACACAGCAGGGTAGGCAGAGGGAACCTAGTGTTAAGACACCTCGTTCCCCACTTTCTGCCGAATTCTGGAGGCATTGCGTGTTGAGTGGCAGAACTCAACGCCGCGCTTAACCTCGACACCAGAGCGAAGAAATGGAAATATAAATTTAAGTAAATATTTCATCTCCTCGAGCGGGGATCGAACCCACAACCAGTCGGTTTTGCAGTCACACCTCGTGCCGCTGCACCACGACCGGCCTCATCTCCTTACTTAAGCGAGGAAATTAAAATATGAGATATTTCTGTACCTTATTTGAGTTCGTAAGATCAGTTTTAGTGTACACAGTCTATAACTCTACTCTTATATAAGTAACAAGTTCTTATAGTCTCACTTATTGTTCTAATACGATTTTAAAAAAATGTGAAAATTGATGGATGTTTATTCGACTTTAACGGAAAAGTTAGTAAGCGAATTTAAACTTTACTATTAGATATTAAATAAGACATTTTATAGGCTAAATAAATAGAAGTAACTTATCGTCGCCCTTATAATTTCTTTGAAAATAAGCTGTTTCTTTAAATACTCTGAATCCTTAAAGAGCAAAATAATAGTTAAGAAGTCAATTTTATTTTTTCTAATAAAATTAAATTAATAGGTAAAGACGTATTTCAAAATTTTGTCACAAAAAATGATAGCGTGCTAGAGACGGAAGATGATTAAAAAACAAAAAATAGTTTTGTATCTATTTATTAAACTTAACAATACTTAAAACTAATCACTAACCTAAATAAATATAATCCAATATAGCATACACACATATTTAAATACAAATTGATTTCTTTCTATAAAAAATCCCAATAATCTTTTGAATAATATAAAAAAAAGTACCCACAAAATGGCACTAAAACGTGCCTTTCATGAAAATAAAAAAAAGTACATGTTAAAATTCTTTTCACTACCACTATAGATTAGTTACAAACGGAACAAAATTATTGTATGGCTGATCCATACAGGAGCTAGGCAGTGACGTCAAACAATAAGCATACAAAAACAGAAAATGGACGTAAAATAAAAAAAAAATACAAAAAAAAGTTCCTGTAAAGTCCCCAAGGCGCGTCTGACTTGAGATCAATATACATACTACTAAAACAAGTTCTTCGCACTGCACTATGTTTGTTCACTTTTTTTTTTCAATTTTAACTATATTTAAGGCCGTCAAATTACATTTGGTTTAAATACAATGAAAATAATTAAGTGTTATGATAAATTTGAAATCAAATAAAAAAAATATATAAAGAATTTATAGTTTTAAATTAAAATACATAACAATAAAAAATGTATTTATCTGTATTACTTTTTAAATGTAAAATTCACATACTGATATAATAGTCTGAAAGATAAGATGTATAAGTGGAAAATTGACATATCAATTTATTTGGTGCAACAATGGCGCAATTGTGTCTTCTTTTAAAAAAAAGAATTGGAATAATTATGTCAATGTATACGGAAACTGTTTACAAATATTTTTAAGATTTTTAAAGTGTTATTCCACACTTAGGAAAGAAAAATACTTATTTAGAAAACGTATAAAAATTTGAACGTAGCGGGACTCAAACCCGCGACTCCTGGAAACCGACCAGGACCACTATTAACAAACTTCGATTGTGTCTCCTAAAATATTTCAAATTCCAAATACGTTATCATTGCACCAAATGCGCTGCATATGAATCTCATGGTGTCAAATGAAGGAGTTTCTTGATTTAAGTTATCTATTAGGAACGACGGCCTCACAATAAAGAAAACTAGGGGAATACCTTAATTAAAGAAATGCACAACGTATCCCTGTCCAGTTTGACTAGAAACCCAAATTAATTCAAAAGTAAAAACAGCCACCATTATCATTAATAATTAAGACATTATAATGAAAATATGGCTTGATAGTATTTATTAGTTTTGCAGTAATCTTTGTTGTAAAGGTTTATTTTTTAATTTTTAGGCTTAATTTTTTTTGTTGGTAAAAAAATCCGGGGGTGGGCACGGCCCCACCTGCTTGCAAGCATATATTAAATGCCTAGTGTTGAGTAGCGGCCCCGCCGCGGCGGCGCGTGACGTCACTCGTGCGGCGCGTCGGGCGCGAGCAGCCAGTCGCCGTCGGCGCGCGCGCACTGCTTCTTGAGGGTGCAGTACAGTTTGATTAACGAGTCCTGGAAGTTAGGTATAACATTAATATAGTATAATATAAAATATATAAACAGCCGAATAGATCGATTTTTCAATAATAGATAAATATTTGACGCAAGTTAACACGGTTCTGGGTTCTGTTTCTACCAAGAGGATTTTTTTATTTTTTCATATGCTGAATCTGGTAACAAAACAAAGCAACTTAACACTATTCTGTATTCTGCCTATCCAGCTATACGCGTGAAGCTACAGTGAACATTAACATTTGTAAACATCAAGTTTAAATTCAAGTTTTAAATATAATATGTTCTATAATATATTCATTCCAAAGCGAGAAAATGGAAATAACTCAAATATAATCATTCTCCTGAGTGGGAATCGAACCCACAACCATCACAATTACAGTCACACACTACCCGTTTGCGTCACGACGGCCCCACTAACGTTAACTGTATGAATTAACACTTTATTTTACCTTTTCTTTCTCCAGTTGTATAATTTCTCTCTTCTGCCGGAGCTCATCGTCGTCCATCTGCTCCTCGAGCTCAGACTTGTGCTTGCTCAAGTACGCCAGCTCAGTTTGTATCTGAAATGTTATAAAAATAAATAAGTTTAAATTAAATTCTATATAAGTACACATTTTATAGGAAGCGGTTGTTAAATAGAGAGAAAAAATATATTTTTGTCTTTGTCTTCTATTTAAAAGTTTGTGAGAAGTGACCAATACGACAATATATCTATCAGAACTAAACTACAATCCACACATACATGGTGATACAGGAGTGATTAAATATTCTCACTAATATATATAAGATACACAAAATAATATATAATTATTGCAGTTATACAAATAAATGCTTTTAGTAGTAGTAGTAAATGTTCTAAAACACGAATAAAAAAAAATATAACAACCATGGGAGAGAAAGAGATGATATACTGACCACAGAACACTACACTTCCAAATATTAAAATCGATTTAAAATTAGCCAAAACATATAAAACATATATGAGGCCAGTCGTGGCGCAGTGGCACAAAATGTGACTGTAAAAGCGACTGGTTGTGGGTTCGATCCCCACTCGAGGAGATGATGAAATATTTACTTAAATTTATATTTCCATTTCTTTGTTGGTGTCGAGGCAAAGCGCGGCGTTGAGTTCTGCCACTCAACACACAATGCCTCCAGGTTTGGGCCGAAAGTGGGGAACGGAGTGTCTTAACACTAGGTTCCCTCTGCCTACTCTGCAGTGTGCGGGATACAGCGTGAAGCTGATCAAAACATATAAAGAAAAATATGACAAGGTAATATTTTACAACATTGTAGCTAGACTATTTACGCCTAATATTAATAACCTATCTCCAACGTCAATCTTAGATTGTTTCATATATCTATCCAATCTCTAGATAGGATAGATATATGAAACAATCTAAGATTGACGTTGGAGATAGGTTATTAATATTGGGCGTTAGTGAGAGGCGGTCTCGGCGGGTACAAAGTATACAGCACGTGTTAGAAGGCAACAACAACAACGCGCTTCCAATACCTCTATAAATAGACTAAAACGACAACACTATGGTGGTGGTGATATGGGGAATTATATGATTTTATGTTTTGACTTTGAGTTTAAGATTAGGAAATATAATTTTATTATGTTCTTAATCTCAAAACTTGCTTATTAAGAAATACTTGAAATCTGATTTAGTAAGAAATTTAGTTTGTTAGTACGTAGCATCAATAGTTTATTGTTTAAACTGCATATAACATTAATTTTAATACTATGGTTTTCTTTTTGTTTTTTACTCGGGATTCGTTGCTAAGCAATTTCACAAACAAAGGGTTGCTACTGAGTAATAAATACCACATTATTCATATGTGTTTCCTATATCGAGGCCAGTCGTGGCGCAGAGGCACAAAATGTGACTGTAAAATCGACTGGTTGATTGACGTTGACCCACTTGATGAAATACTTTTGTTTTATTTTTTGTTTTGTTTATTGCGGCGTTAAGTTCCGCCACTCAACACGCATTGTCTTCGTTACTTTTTGTGTAAACTCAAAATAAATTATATTTTAATATTTATGGACTATGGCATATTACCAACGTGCAAAGTGTAAAGGCATAAATAACTAAGTATATGGCCTATTCTTTAGGTTTTCGTATTTTTTAAAAAAATGAACCCTTATAAGATCACTTTGTTGAACCAAATACTAAGATCTATGGTCCCTTGATTTCCTAAAAAGCAGCCGCAGTCTTTTATATCGCAAAACACGCGCATTTCGACAATATAAATGAAATTAAAATTAATAGGGTACTTCCGGTTGACCGATAATTATTTGGCAGCTAGCATCTTACAGATAGTACTAGTTCAGGAAAATCTGAAATCTATATGTTTGTGGTTAAATCCTAAAAATAATAGCCTTAAAAAGGAGGGCAAAATTTAGTATAAAAGCCGCTAGTTCAAGTGAGGTATAAGATGAAATGGGCTCTGGCTAAGGTAGGCTTGAATTTCAGAAAAAACTCGTGACTTCGCGCTTGTCCGGTTTTTTTTTTAAAATACGTCGGAATGTTAGGAATATTATAGGAACCGCGTCCTGCCCTATATCGCTGTCATGGTTACTGTGCTCCTCATGGTAATCAGTTTCTGATGCCATTTCATTTTGACTACCTTCTTATTCAATTTCATTGTGTGAATGGCACTCAAATAAAAGTGAAAAAAGGTCAATAGAGACTATTTTACATGACTTACTTTGAGATACTCCTGTGCCAATTGTTTATGTTCTTCAAATATCCGTTTCGACTCTTCATTATTAAGGTCCGGAGATATTGGCCTCAAGTGAGGGTCGAGCATCATGTGCATGGAGTCCAGATCTGGGTCGGGTTCCGTGGGCGGGGGCGCGGCGCCCTCCGCGGGGGTCGACCCGCTACTGTTACCTTTAATAAAGATTAATTACTTATTAATTATTTGTTAAGAAATTAATATACATTGGGACAGTATGAAGTTTTACTTTTTTTAAGCTCCCGTCACAAAAACAGAAGGATGTTTGGTCTGTGTATGTGTGTATCTGTAAGTCTGTATGTGTTATTGCAGCTCTCAAGCGGATTAACCGATTTCAATTTGGTTTTTCTTTTGCTTGGAAGGTGACTTAATTGAGAGTGATCTTATCCATATTACTATGTTTATTATCAATTATTCACATAGTTGTGTACAAGAACCTAGTACCATTGGCATGTAAATTTCCACTTTCCAGCTGAAATCGGGACGCACTTAGAGAATATTCCTGGATATTCCTATATTTGGGGCAAATAATATTTTATATTTGCTATTGCAAATTTAATTATTATAAAATATTTATAAGGGTGAATGTCAAGACCAACAACAAGACACTTTTTTAACCACACTATCAAAAAGATAGGTATTTCCTACGATAGATATACTATCCCGCTACGTTAAATTTTTTATACGTTTTCTTAATAAGTATTTGTCTTCCCAAAGTGTGGAATAATACTTTAAAAATGTTGAAAATGAAATATAATAGTTTGAACTCTATTACTAAGTATTAGTACCTATATCTAACAGTTCTGTATTGGTTCCATAATAACGAAGTAAGCTGTTTTTTTAATAATTAGGTAAGATTGCAATAAAACAACCCATTTCATCCTTATTTGTCAAGAAACTTTAGGGCATTTTTATTTCTCATCAGGATAACATCATTGATTTTTTTCTTTACTTTCCACGTCACAGTTTAGAAACTCAGTGACATGTTTTGTTATCGATTTCATTAATGTGACAGCTGACTGATATCGTTAGAAAAAGTATATTAGTAAAAGTAAAAGAGTAGAATGGTAGAGGGTAGAGTAGAATTATGGATTTAAAAGTAATTAGTGAAATCTTTTAAAATATTTATAATAAAGCGATTTTTTTAAAATATATGTTTATATAAGGTTTAATTTAGACGCAGTATTTGGTACAATGATTCTGTAAACAAACAAAACGAAATATATTCATGTATATGATTTATAACTCGGAACTTGTAGTGAAGGCAATATTCACATAAATTCAAACCAACGTTTGGCGTCCATCCTATAAACACCAACACTAATTACGGTTACAGATAACCTAATATTATACGTGCATATATATATATATATATATATATATATATATATATATATATATATATATATATATATATATATATATATATATATGCACGTAATATATATAATATCTTCGTGTCATTAGAACAGGAAAACTTGACGGTTTTAAGTTTGTTTTTTCACAAACAACGAAATCCATTTTAAGATAGTATGTTATCAAATATAAGCTATTATAAATCGTATACTAACAAACGCGCCATGTTTATGTTTGGATACTAAATAATTAAAAGAACAATTTACGCTAGGGTTAATACGTCGAAGAGTTAAATTTACTTCGGGTTGCTGATGTAAGACGTTTCACCTAGATTTCAGCTTTCAGTATACGTTTCCTTTTCCCGCAAATAGATGGCAGCAGTAAGATAAACGAGGTTTGACTGTGACTAGAATGCACAATTCAACTTAAACACTTGCAGCACTATTAGTAATACTGGCAACCTACTTTGTATAATAAAGAACAATAACCAATACTGATATTATGATAAACACATTATATTATAAGAACATTAAGACGTTTCTTCATGGATTACATGGACCTAATTGGATTGGAAATTTACAAAAACAGAATATTTAGGGGAAACGCAAAAACGTGGACCAACGGCGGGGTGAGCTCGGTGTGTAACGACGACAACGGGCGACACTCACTGTAAAATATCCAACTACAGCTGACCGTGTCCCTGAGAGTGAGGACGCCGGCGTCGCGGTGCAGGCGCGAGGGGCGCGGCATGGCGTGCGAGCGCGGCGGCCGGGCGGCGAGGACTGCCTCTCGAAATACACGGGAGAGCCGGGAGCGCGGTGCAACAAACAAACCGCCGCTATTCGCGGGCCGGTGAGTCAGCGCCGCGAGCGAGAGCTAAATGCGGACAGCGTGCTGCCGCCCTTCGGCAGGTTTTCTGCCGTTCTCTCTGGCTCTCCGCACTGGGTCGACGACCCCCGCCTACGATACCCTTACCCTATAGATACCACCATGGGACAGGCCCGGTAGCTGAGGAACAGCATGGTTTTTGGGCACTCCAATGTTTACTTACAAAAATACTTGTATTAATAAATAACTCGTCTACTATGTGAATATTTAAAACCTCGTTGCTTCGGCATCACCATTACATCAACTTTATAGTATTGGCTGAAAGCCGGGTTGTAAGATGCGTGCTCCCATTGCGCAGGCATAATTTACAGTTCAGATGATTGTGGCATCGCAGACGGCCCTATTTCCAATTCATACGTTTACTTTTGGCCACTTCGTGCCGTAGAGCCAAAAGTGCAGTGCGCAAAAATAATTTACTTCCGACGTAAACTACAATACTATTACTGTCAAATAATATGTATTATGTGATTGTTCAGGCTGTCTTCCAAAATATTATTGTTTTCGTTTCTTCAGTACAGGTGTTTCTTACTTAAAATTTCTTGTATAGATTGTACCATAAAAAATAATATTAAAAATTAAATTAAATTAGCTTCACGCTGTATCCCGCACACAGCAGGGTAGACAGAGGGAACCTAGTGTTAAGACACTCCGTTCCCCACTTTCTGCCGAATTCTGGAGGCATTGCGTGTTGAGTGGCAGAACTCAACGCCGCGCTTAACCTCGATACCAGAGCGAAGAAAATGGAAATATAAATTTTAAGTAAATATTTCATCTCCTCGAGTGGGGATCGAACCCACAACCAGTCGGTTTTGCAGTCACACCTCGTGCCGCTGCGCCACGACCGGCCTCAAATAATATTATTATAAGTGTTTTATTAATATGAACATTTACTTTACATTTCCTAAACAAAACGTGTCACAAGCATTCGAAACACTATCATTTCTGCCATAAGGTACTTCATTGAGCTCGGCGTTGAGTTCCGCCACTCAATACGCTATGTTCCAAAAACTTGGCAAAAAGTCGGGATTCGCTCCCAACCTTTTCCCTGCTATTGGGAAAACACGTGAAGCTGTTCTAAAACCTCTATATCCGTGTAACCTAAACCAAGGAACTAACATATATACTATTACAGCATATACATATAATATAGTAAAATAATTACGTCACAACGTTATTAAACAGGGTGCATTATATACATATATTTAGAACTGGTGTGATAATTAACGCGCACGCGCGGATCGTTGACAGCGCTGGGGCGTAGTCTCGCGTACCCGCTGATAGATCGTCTCCGGACTAACGGTCGTTGGAGTATTGTGACTAATACGGGCAATGGTTTGCGATCGTGAGCTTCGGCGATCTATAATATTTTAAGTAATCGTTTAAACGATTTAAAAGTTGCCTTATTATTAGGTAGGTGAATTTAAATAAGAAAAATCACGTTTGAAATTTAGCCGAATTAAGTAGAGGCCAGTCGTGGTGCAGGTGCCTCTGCTTGTGAGTATTAATGCGACAGGTTCTATCTTCACTCGAAGAAAACTTTCATGTACAGTCAATACGCAATGCTTCCAGAAATCGCTGGAAGGTGGGGAGACTCTACTGACTAGACTCCATCTGCCGACTCAGCCTTTTGATGATTTTTTTTTTCTTGAAATCGACTAATCTATTTAAGACGATCAAACGCAAACAAATCGACGAGTGCCAACTACGTGAATAAAACGTCATTCATGATGAAATGGCTTAGGTGTCAACCTCTCAAACGGTAATAGGCTTAAAATGACAATGAAGTCAAATTTGGCAAGGGGGTACACTCTAAACAATAACGAGGTGCATTTTAGTACCGTTATTTATATTACCGCCGATAAATCACTGCACTTATGTTCTTATTAACGTCGGACCAGTCCAATACTTTAATAATAGATTACGTCGATATAATCACGTGAGTCGATTTATTATAAGAGGTCTTCTTTTTATAGAGCATAATCTACAATATGTTTGTAATCATCATCTCATTTTGGATGACACATATATATTTTTTTTGTAATACACAAGACTTATATGACGTAACCAATTTGATGATAGATTGTGAGTTTGAAAATCGACTGAAAATGTTATACGATGAGAAGATACTTGCTGGTATCGATACAGCGATGTCGTAAATCTAAGGGTTAGTAAAAGCTCTTTGATCGGTGGCATTCATGTGTTTTAGATTTGGCGTCGCGACGGGATGCAGACTGTTCAGATTGCGTCAGAGCTTGACATCTTACAGGAATTGGCCATGGTGTGACACTTTTTTATCATATGTATTTAAAGACTTCAGAAGCAGGGAAATGTCACAGTGGGTAATCTGGACGTCGACAGATTGCATTAGAAATTTACAAAAAGAAACCTAATAATAGATAAACAAGATCTGATCTTTTTTTATCGCGACAGGTATAATTAGACAGGAGAAATCGAAGTGCCGTCTTATTTACTTTAAAGTGGAGTGCCAAAAATCCACAGAATGTCCAAACTTTTAATGTTCAAATCACGTTAAACGAGTGACAAGAATTACATCGTACATACAACTTTTAAAAAAAAGTCTGATTCATTCGAGACAGATTCATGTGATCCGGAAATATCTGCCGCCCGAATTTAGGCGTCCTTGTGTACAATTATAAAATAAAAAAAAATAAAGGACAGTAATACGACGAGTCTGAACTTAGCGATGAGACGATCACGTTGATTTATTTGGTGCTAAAAGAGAATGCAAGTTTACAACACGATGTGCGACGATTTCGGTATTATTTATCTCCTCAAAGATGACAGAAGTTTTATCTTTATACAAGATAATAATTTATCCTAATTTAATATATTTTATGATTTCTTTGAATTGATAAAAAAAAGTTTTATTTATTATTCAATTTTTTTTCAAATTTTGTTAAACACCTATGGTAGCTTTAAGTAATTCATAGCTAAATAATCTTGAACTAACAAGACTTGACCAAAGTAATATAAAGCCCATTAAAGCAAAGAACTGCTAAGTGTCAGCTAAACAGCGTTCGGTATTTAGCGTCCATTGTAAAGAGGGCAGTTTACAATTTCGTGCCAACTTCTAGGGGAAATTAGATCTGGGCCAGTCGCTGTTAATGTGCTATATTCCTGCGTGATTGTATCCAGATCACATCAAAGAATGGTTTGAGATCATACATTTCCTAGTTACGTGGAAGAATTAAAAGATCAGGCGAAGTGGCAATCAAAATTTATTGCTAAACTGTGCACGATTGGTGCAGTATACACGTTTAATATACTAGAAGTTTAAGTAATGCAATGGCAAAGAGCACTTTATTTGAATTAAAAAGTCAAGAACAGGTTATTAATAATGTTTATTTTTAAACAGTGACGAATTGAATATACATTAAATCTTCAAAATAGAACTATTTATTTAAATTAATTGGTAATAAAAATAATTGTATTATTGATATGTATATTACTTTATGAAACTTTTTTTTTAGCTTTATGCTGTATCCCGCACATTGCAGGGGAACCTAGTGTTAAGACACTGCGTTCCCCACTTTCTGCCGAATTCTGGAGCCATTGCATGTTGAGTGGCAGAACTCAACGCCGCGCTTAACCACGACACCAGAGCGAAGAAATGGAAATATAAATTTAAGTAAATATTTCATCTGCTCGAGTGAAGATCGAACCCACAACCAGTCGGTTTTTACAGTCACACCTCGTGCCGCTGCGCCACGACTAGACTTTATGATACTTATTTATAGAAATTTGAAGATCATTTATACTATTAGATTATATATGATTATAATTAAAGTTATTTTGCAATAATCTTACCAGTTATTCTTTAATTGTGAGAACAAAAAGCAACCATTAGATTTTTTACCAGCCCACTAATAGCAATTTAGAACAGTAGATTGCAATTAAGAGTATAATTCACGAGGTACTATGCTCACAGCGGCTACGCGGCACGGGAGCACATCTCTAAAATATACGTATGACTCAACCAGAGCTGTTTCACAACGATACCTTTGCCAATCACTTTTGTATAGCTTCCTGTTGCTTTTACTATCATACCATTTTTCATTTACAAATTAGGCGATAAGTGATTGAAACGGTCGAGTGCAATCGGTTTTTGTTTAAATTGTTTTCTGTCAATTATCTATTATTATATGTTTTCTGCGCCTCAAAATGAATTTAAAAAATAAATATAAAAGCTGTTCTGTTGTATTACAAATGCCAAATTGATTTTCATTGTTTTTTAATCTGCAAACAACAATTAACTCCCTTCCATGTTATCATAATTTATAGGAAAAAAGCCACTGAACTGTATATACATACTTTTAACGTCTTACTGAATACCGCACGCAGTAGGGTAGGCCGAGAAAACTTAGTGTTAAAGCACTCTGTTCCCAATTTTCAGCCCAATTCTAAAGGCAATGCAGGAGTGGCGGAACTCAACGTCACGCTTTGCCTCAATAACAAGCGAAAAAAAATTGGAAATATTAAATTATTATATTTTTTTTTTCAAACGAACCCACAACCAGTCACTTTGTGCCCCTGCGCCAAGATTGACTCCCTCTATCTAAACTATATGCATGATGTTTTATTAAGGACAAAAAGAGAAGTGTCCTAATACTTACAAGTATAACATATTACTTGAAACTAAAAATATATTCCACTATATATATATATTTCTAACTTCAGTGAGCTGCAATATTATATTTCTGGAAGTGATTTAATGAGTCACGTTACATTTAACACGTTCGTTCTCAAGGTGGCATCCTGCGATATCATTGACATTGTATTCATATACACCAATAATAATACACTCAACGGGTCCACAACGTGTATCATTTTATGAGTATATTTGATATAATAAAAGTCTTATTTGTTATATTTTCATTATTGCGTCAATGAAGAGCAAATTAAAATTTACGTTTTTCTTTTACATATTGCGATATTTATAAATATGACGAAGATGAAGATTTGGGAACCAAATGACCTAAACAGTGGCACAAAAGACACGGAATATTGGGTAGTCGACCGTAATAGTATAATATATTTTTTTCTGGATGACAGACTTAAGCATATCTACAACTTTTTATAAAATTTAATTAGTTTTATTAATTGTACTTTAGTAAATTATCAATCATATCTATCAAGAAAAAATAATAACACTGTATTTCTTTTTTCAGCTTCACGCTGTATCCCGCATGGAGCAGGTTAGGCATAGGGAGTCTAGTGTTAAGGTAAAAAGTGCAAAGTCTCTTTGGAGACATTGCGCATGAGTGGCGAAACTTAACGCCGTTCTAAATAATACTGTTCAAAATGTATATAAAGCTGCATGCAAATTATCAATATTAAAACGTCAAATTTGGACGTTTGCTCCATTGTGCATCCTACCTCCGACACCAACAACCGCCCACACCAGAGTGCAACAACATTGTATACAATAAAACACACATATTAGTAAACAGATTGAAACAATGTTACATTTCGCGGGATCGACAGCTTCCATTTGGATATATATATATTTAGTATCTCGATTGCAATATCAATAATCAAATTTGTTCATTGTAAACTTTTTATTTATATTAATGAAATATTTTAAAAAGTTGTAGGAAAAAATGTAGGAAAATTATATTAACTTACAACTTAAGAAGCAGAAAAGGAGCTATGTATCATTTCTAGTATAGCTAGGATGATATGAGTATTAAGATAAGAAAGTATTAATATTTTATTTAGAAAACGTATTGAAATTTGAACGCAGCGGGACTCGAACCCGCGCCTCCTGGAAACCGACCAGGATCAGAACCTGGTCGGTTTCCAGGAGGCGCGTGGACGATAATTCTTAGTAATTATCTTTGGGTAGTGTAGTAGATTTTATCAAGATTTTATTTTAATTAACTATCACTCTATTATTGTAATGCTTTGTCCAAACCAGATGGAGGAAATTTATATTTTTTTACAAGTTTCGAAAAAAAGTATTATTCTTTTCTAAGTGTGGAATAACACTTAAAAATGATAAAAATGAACAAGATTTATTATTAAAGTTACTAATATTTACTTAGTATTTATTTTATTTTATTGAGTTGTATATTAGAGTCGTTTTATAATGTTTTAATAGAATAGTATTTATCATTATCATACATAATAGTAAGTAATTAAATGAAAATAGGTAATAATTATTATATGAACAATTTGCTATATAGGTAATAATTATTATATGAACAATTTGCTACTTGATTATCAAAAACTCTGGGCCTTAGACTGTCAAAATTTTATTGAATTATTTCAATCTGTATCCGAAAACACTGAGTTGAAGATAGATATATATAATTTTTCACTGACATCAGGAAGAAAAAGTCTTATAGGAATTTCCATAAACTTAGATGGTTTGATTTAAACATTTTTTTTTACACCAGATAAATAATTGAGAGGGGCCAGTCATGGCGCAGCGGCATAAAGTGTGACTGTAAAACCGACTGGTTGTGCGTTCGATCCCCACTCGAGGGGATGAAATATTTACTTAATTTATATTTTTATTTCTTCGCTCTGGTATCGAGGCAAAGCGCGGCGTTGAGTTCTGCCACTTAACACGCAATACCTCCAGAATTCGGCAGAAAGTGGGGAACGGAGTGTCTTATACTAGGTTCCCTCTGCCTACCCTGCTGTGTGCGGGATACAGCGTGAAGCTGATTCAATTTTATAAATAATTGCTAAAAAGAAACACTCTAGTTATATAACATTACGATGGCGTCGACAAAATTACAATTTACTGAGATACAGTGCTCAGTCGAGGTCATAGGAGTAACGTTTTTGCGTAAACGTAAGTTAGCAGCGGCTAGTGACGCACACGCGAGCCCCGACCTACTTGTGTCGTCAAAAAAAATCACCAGATGTTAAACTCTGCGATGGGATAAATCGAGTGTTGTTTCAAATAGAAATAAACTTGTCACATATTCTGATTGTATGTATAGCGGGTTAGTCATATCGCATCGGGATGCCAACGGCCCGCTCGCGCTTCACCATCAAAAGCTATAAAGGCAATCGTATACCAGACTGAATCATCTAAGCGCCGTCTGCAAAATGTCTCACCACTCCTCATTTATTTTCCATAATATTCTTATTGTTTTGATGTCCGCTCTGGAAATATTTGGAGGATTACTAATCGGGATAGGATCTAAACGTTATTAGTAGTAGAGTTTTATGAATACAACGTAAACAGAGGGTTAAAGGGTAAACAAACAAGTCTTTAGCTCCAAAGGGTCTATCTGATAAACGCACGTATACATACAGGGATATTTTAAGATCTTCAAAGAAGTTGTTACGTCGTCGGAGATATACGTACAACAAAAGAGTTAATTAACATTGGGAATAAATTTAGAGCGGCCGTAATTTTGGATAGCGGCCGAGTGAGTGTTGCCATATGTGAATTTCATAGGTGAATTCAGGAATTAAGTTTTATATATATAAAGAACATTGGTTTTTGTGTTTTTTGTACGTGTAGGTAAAATAAAGGTTTCCTAATTCCAAGATATCAAATCAAAGCTATCAAACTAATGTGATTGACCTTGGGAGTCTGTTAAGTTCCCAATTCTGAGGTATCTTTTATTAGCTGTTTACTACGTACGTCGCAACGGCCCTGCTTCATTAAATAATTAAATAAAAGTGATTCATCCGCTCGACGAAATCGTCACTCGACGCTTGATAGCCACTAGCTAAGAAAATTTGGCAATGCCTTTTGACAGCCTATTATTTTCCGTCGGTTATCGTTTGCAGTGGAGTGAAGGCGATTCACGTGACGGTATTAGTGATTATTTCGTTCTATTATAGAATATAAGACTAATAAAACATTTTTTTTCTTTTTCCAGCTTCACGCTGTATCCTGCACACAGCAGGGTAGGGAATTTAATGATAATACACTCCGTTCCCCATTTTACGCCGAATTCATTCTGAAGAATCTGGAGGCATTGGTGGCATTTATGAAAAATTATAATTATGAATTTATTGAATCTATAATTATAATTTTTAAATGAAATTGTAAAATAATATTTTTTTTGGAAAACATTTTCCATTTCTTTTCCATTAAGCGTAGCAAAGACAGCAGATAGACTCTAGTAATAATCCACTTTATTCTCCATCTTCAACATTAAGTGTTGAGCCGCACTTTGTTGTCGCAGTTAAATGTTTCAATAATTTATTTTACAAAATCATTGCAGTAATAAGTAAAGAAATTGATAACTTTTACATAAAAGTATTGTTAAATTAGTAAATACTTATAATTAGTTTATAGTTACTATCTATGTACATTCATAGATAAAGAAATAATATGCTTCTTAGTTTTTTAACTATCACTTACTCATGAAAACGTCAACGAAGACTTGTAACTTGTTACGGTTGGGTTGCACTGTTATTGAAACTTTAACAGAACAGTCTGTTTGCGGCATCTCACCCGCCTATATCATGGAGCGTACAACTTTTTCGACGGTACACGCATTTAATCACAGTTTACTATCTGTACAAACAACACACACAAAAAAAAAAAAAACAAGAAACTATTAATTTAGTTCCCTTGTAATACCGACACTAAGTTTTTAAATAACCTGATAATATTCCCAGTTAAATAACATTAAAAATCACAATCAGCTATAACGTAAGTATTTAATAGTGCAGATTGCATTGGAGTGCAACGGACGATGCGCCGGGTCGCGGCGGCCGCGCGAGACTGTGCGACGACGAGCCCGTCCCATGCCTCCCCGATAACCTTAAATTAGATTAATTGTATCGGGCTGATTCACGCGTGCACGCACTATGCGTTTCTGTTGACATCCGACAAATACGAAACGTGCCGGCCCGATTTAACAATAGGTGACTTGACGTGACTAATTCCGCGTGACGTTTGCGCAGCGGCGGGTTAAAGGCGGCTTTTAAAAATAAAAGAAGAGAATTAGCGAAAAAAAACACACACACATACACACACACACACACACACACGTGCAACGCAAATAGATGGATAAATGAGTCAGATGGTTTTCTAAATAAAAAAAAAGTGCTTTCGTACACGAAGATTCAAGTTCAACTGCAATAAATAAATTGGTATAATGTAAATAATACACACAAACTCTTCGATGGCGATTGCGATTCGATTCATAAAATATAATTGATTGTTACAGCGAATAGTAAGACCAGTCGTGGCGCAGTGGCACAAAGTGTCACTGTAAAACCGATTGGATGTGGTCGTTCAATCCCCGCTGGAGGAAATGAAATATTTACTTAAATTTATATTTCAATTTTTTCGCTCTGGTGTCGAGGGAAAAGCACGGCGTTGAGTTCCGTCACACAACACGCAATGCCTCCACAATTCGGCAGAAAGTAAGAAACGGAGTGTCTTATGACACTAGGTTCCCTCTGCCTACCCTGCTGTGTGCGGGATACAGCGTAAACCTGAATAGATAAAGCGAGCGAGCAGTTCTAAGGAGGCAGTTTATCTATATAAAAATCAGCACATTTGTTTATTTGAGCAACGCATAACGGCCAAGAAGCCCGCCGCGGCGGCACCCGTGTACATATTACGACTTATTTACTTTACCGCGATGCTGTTCTTACCGCATTGACGTCTGAGGCCTGACTCAGTAGGGCACGCGTCGCAAGACACGCTTCATGGGAAACACATATTTTATGAAAAAAATTAACTTGACAACTTGAGATAATAAAATACAAAAAATGATTTACAGTTTTATAGAAAAATATATAGTTTTTTACATTTTGAGTGATTTGCGCGTTCCGGAAACGACGGATAAACAGGATCTGTCAAGCCATATGTGCGTACACAAACTGACGTTAACAACACATTTCTTTTGGCACCCAGAAAAAAAATCTCAAACTATAAGTATTTTGAGAAAAATTGTGTTCATTTCCTATATTGGCGTATAATTTGAAAAGTCTAGGAATCGATAATCACGTAGTATCAGGAATTCTCTTCAGCATAAACATAAAATATGTTTTAGCGAGAATACATCAAGGAACTGGCTGGTAGCAGAAGGAACCCGCGTTCGCGATCTAACAATACTTCAGTGTTGCGATCGGTCGTTGGTCCCATAGTTGGTTCCTAGAAGGTAAGCGGACACAGTCGAAAATAGACGCGCCTCTTCCGAGAATCATGACTCACAGCGGGACCGTCCCGAGCCACATCTGGACCGAACAGCGTTCGGAATAAACCGAATTTATAAATGCACCCGAAATGTAGCTATGTAACGTTTTCGTCTATTATGGACAAACTGTATATAATGTACTCCCAAAATAGACACCCGAGTCAGCGTTCAGTCAAGAAATGGAACTTGTTCATTCATTTATTTATATTAATAAAAAGCGTAGAAAATAGGTGAGCCGAAATTTATTAGCAAAATTATATTTTTACTACAAGTTTTTTCCTGTTTGACGAAATTAGAAAAATCACTGGGGATGGCTGCGAGCACCGGTAGCACATTTAGGTTTTTATTGTGATAGACAAAATTAATGTCGAATTTTTGGCACTGAATGATGGATGAAGTTGAAGAGAATTAAGTTAAATAGGACAGAACACGCATGAGTAACGTATGATATTTTGCGCGGTTATTTGTTATCAAATGGCGACGCCATTACATCGGATGTTTCGAAGAATTGCCGTCTCTGCGAAACTGTCTTAATAAAACGTGAGAAATAAGACAACATGGTCCCGTGTTGTCTAGCCGCTACAGAGTTAATATGTGTTTTATTGTAAAACTAAATGTTATACATTTTTGGTTGTGATTAAAATAAAATACTTTAATAGAGCACCATTTAAATAGTAATAATAGAATGAGACTAAAGGATTAGATCATAAAATTAGTCAAGTTCATACTATTGAATTTTGGAAAAAAAATATAATTTTAGCTAATAATTATTATTCACCAATAGAAAAAATAACGTGGGCGTGTCGTATATTTGAGTATCCCACAAATATAAGATGTTTTATTAAGCATAAGTATAATTTAGGACTGTCACATCATGCGTATGTGATTCAGTTCTAAATGGCGTAAAAGACAACAATTGCACATATGTATATCTTTTTCTTTTTCAGCTTCACGCTGTATCCCGCATATGGAGCAGGATAGGCAGAGGAAGTTTAGTGTTAAGACAATCCGGTCCTCACTTTCTGCCGATTTTTGGAGACACTGCGTATCGCTTTTGCCTCGACACCAGAGCGAAGAAATTAAAATATTTAATATTTCACATCTCGAGTGCGAATCGAACCCACAACCTACAGAATTACAGTCATACGTTTGTGCCCCTGCACCACGACTGGCCTCAATATATCAAAAGCCAATTATATAAATATACATACGTATATGAGAATTATAAATTTGAATACTATAATTAAACGATTACCTGGTCTTAACGTAGGACAATATAGTATTGTAATAAACAATGCCAGAAATTACATGGCCATGTCACCTAGATAGGCGTGCCAAATAAGATACGATCGGATTAGTCATAATGGCCACACTTGTCGATAATTTATTTATAATAACTGTTATATATTCTGTGGTCTATGAATATAGATTTGTAATACGTAATAAATAAATAAAGGGCGCAGCGGCACAAAGTGTAAAACCGACTGGTTGTGGGTTCGATCTCCGCTCGAAGAGATTAAATATTTACTTAAATTTATATTTCCATTTCTTCGCTCTGGTGTCGAGGACAAGCGCGGCATTGAGTTCTGCCACTCAACACGCAATACCTCCAGAATTGTGCAGAAAGTGGGGAACGGAGTGTCTTAACACTAGGTTCCCTCTGCCTACCCTGCAGTGTGCGGGATACAGCGTGAAGCTTACCTGGTCTTAACGTAGTGTAATATGTCATTTTCGGATTAGAATTATTAGCGTACAAAGGTTACAAAATATAATATAATTGTAAATTCTGTATTAATAAAAATAGTCATAAACATGAAAGAAATAAAGGAATATAATTTTTAAAAATAAAATTAAATCAAATCAAATCAGCTTCACACTGTATCCCGCACACAGTACTCTACTGTGCCAGATGGAACCTAATGTTAAGACACTCCGTTCCCCACTTTCCGTCGAGTTCTGGAAGCATTGCGTGTTGAGTGGCGGAACTCAACGCCGCGCTTTGCCTCGACACCAGAGCGAAGAAATAAAAATATATAAAAAAATATAGAAGCAATGGGAGACAAACTACGCAAAGCCTTGCCGATCATCGAACCCGTAACTATTATAATGTACAAACAGACATTATATAGTTAATAAAATACAAATAAATAAATATCTTTCATATAGATAAAAAAGACAAAATAGATGTTAAATACGTCGCAAGTGAGTCAACGGGTCCTGGCACAGGACGTTTATATCGTTGCTCACGCATGATGCATGGTTTAAGTATAGACTAGACTGCGGCGGTAAACATGAATTTATATCGATTACACTTTTATCAAATGTAATCAAAAACATTTTATTTAAAAAAAAATTGTAAGTCTATTTAAAAAACAAAGCTGTCAAATTAATTTTGAATTGCTTTGAATTTTGAAGATAATATTGGGAAATGAAAGATAAAATATATACCTAATATTTTTTAAAATTTAAAATGTCAAATAAATTTTAAATTGCTTGACGGTTACGATTTTTATTTAGTTATAATTTTGAAGATATCTAATATTTTGAAAAAGACAATATATTATTTTTTATTTCAGAAAAACTTTTTTTCATATAATAATTATTATGTTAATTATATAGAATTTTCAACATAAAACGAAGATAAATATAATAAACTGGCCAACATTAAGCAATAAAACAATCACGAAACCATTGCTCTTAATTCATAACGACGTGTAATAAAATGTTACATTTATATTTGTGAAATATGAATAATATAATTTAGTACGAGGCGCCTGTTTATGGGCCAGGTTTATATTTCTTAGAAATTTAATTAAATTTTCGTAAATAAATTGTTTATATGAGATTACATTAAAATGTAGATCGATTTATTACACATAATATATTGCGTGATAGATAAGTGGTGGCCAACGTAGTACTTGTTAGATCATTTAAAAAAATGTACGCTTGCAGCTTCGTTTGCGTTTTCTTATAGAAAACGTTAAATCCCGTTATTCCTGTATCCGTGGATATTACGAGAAATCCTTTGTCAGTGCTGCTCTACACTCATCAAGATAATTTTATTGCAAATTTCAGTTTTCTCTGCCATGTAGTTCCGACTGTGCATTTTTAATAAATCAGTCAGTAACGGGAAAGTTTTTTATATATATATATATATATATATAATATATGGATCAGTGTTCCGTTACACTAATAAAATATGCTATATGCATATTTTTTAGTGTAACGTAACGATCGTTTATCCCGTTATACGTGAAAAACGCATTAATATCCGTTGTGTAGTTTGACAGATCTACGTTTATTATGTTTTTTTTCCGTACGTAGCAGAGAAGACAGGAGGGACCTAATTTTGCAGTGGGGCCAAAATATTAAATATTTAGTTTCGTTGAATAGGAATCAAACCTACAACCTGTCATGTTTACAGACTTGTACACCTGCGTTGCTTTGTTTTATACTATGTTAAAAGACAGTCTTAATTTAAATTTGGACTCAATTATTAAGAAAAAAATCAGTGATGCATTACATTTTAAAAATCAGTGATGCATTACATATGATATGTTAGTCACGTATTATTTTTCATATATTTAATTATGTTTAACATTTTTATTATTATAAAAAACTTAACTTATTATAGTTTAACTTATAATAAGTTATTTGTTGTTTTTTTTTTATATGTGATTTTTTACTTTTGCATGAGTTTGTACGATAGTGTAAGTAAATTCTTGAGTATGATATTTTATTAAATTCAAAGATTAAATCAAAATAAACAATATGGAATATCACTTGAGTAATTTTTATCTACTTATGGCATAACAATGAACGTTTTTATTTATTTTTTGTTATTATAAGTACTTTACCATTATCAGCCAATGATACAGGATTCAGTGGTCCAATAATTAATATTAGTTTAAAAAATATATATCGTAATATTCTATTAGAAGTTAAATTTCTAATTGTTATTTGACTATTTAATTTTTTTTATATTTTAAAGCAGAACACATTAGTTTGAAAAAAAAATCATAAAATCAAATCTATGTAAACCATCTACAGCCAACTTCAGAGCAGCCACGACTAGTCGACCATACTGTATTTATATCTATTTGACAAAGCAGACAAAGCCCCCAGATAAAACTAGTCTTGTTTATATATAAATATCATGCATGACTCACCAACAGGCACGTGGAAGTCGGAACTCCGCATGTCCATGTAGTCATCAAAATTGAGTGAATCTCTCAAATCCTTAAACTCCCACACGTTCTGGAAACGGTTAAAGCTTTTATGTACTGATAATTTACTACTTTTTATCGAGAAATATAAATACTAACTGTTTCTCCTGATATTATTGATTTTAAAATATCGATATTAACATAGTATGTTTTTATAAATCAAAAACTGTAACATACAAATTATTCCAATTTATTGTAATTTTAGCTGTATTGCTCAGGGTAGGAAGAGAGAAATTAGTGTCAAGATACTAAATTCTATACTTTCCGCACAAATTGGAAACATTGCATGTTAAGTGGCGGAACTCAACGCCGCACTTTGTCTTACCAGACCGGAGATGTAATAATAATTTACTGAGCGTGGATTAAACCCACAAATACCGTCTATAGTCAGACACTGCCTCATTATCGTCAATGCAAACACTTCATTAAATTTTTTTTTTACATATTTTTAGTGTAATGAAAAAACATATGATGAAATCATGTGACTTTGACATTGAATTAACTACTTAAACTTATTCACTAAAATACAAAATATATTTTTATCCATAAAATACGTCATTCGTTAAGAGAGGAGGCCAATGAAAGGTGACATTGTGTGACAAAGAGTGGCTAGAATTCATAACATACTAGACATCACATTTCACAATTTATATACAATTTTAGAACTGCTGCTTTAATATAATCACTTTACGCTTTACGCTGTATCCCGCACATAGCAGGGTAGGCAGAGGGAACCTACTGTTAAGACACTCCATTCCCCACTCTCTCCGTGCCAGAGCTAAGAAATGAAATATTAAGAAATAATAATTAATTTTCTCGAGTGGGGATCGAACCCACAACCGTCGCCTTACAGTCACACCCTTGTGCCTCGACGCCACGACGGCCTCACTAATGTATTTATTTTATTTTTAATATAATAATTTCTAGGAGTGAATTCTAAACAAATATAACCAGTGACAAGGACGTAAGGCGGTCACAAAATTATGAAATTCGTGTGACGTAATTCAGATAGCCACTAAATACACATAAAATAAAAATAAAAAACACATAGTAATATCAACTTACAGGATCAACGTCAATTTGCAAGGGCGTTGTAAATCTTGCATCAACAGGCGTCACTTGACTGTTGCCGTTGTACTCCTTTATCGGTATCATCGGACTATTACCCGCACTTAGTCTATCACAATAATTCTGATTGAAATCCTCTTTTCTTGTCGAATTCGTAGTACTTAGTGACGACGTTCTTGGTGACTTGTCACTCTCTCTATTCCAGTACTGTTCTATGTCTATGTGTCGAGGGTTCATATTGCCGATGTTATAATTGGCCAGTGGTGATATTCCCCTTGGGGAGGAACTTTCACTGAATATTGCTGGGCTCCTTAACACTTGTAGTGTATCTGGAGTGCTAGCTTCGCTTATATGATTTGGAGTCAAGTTGGATCTGCCTGGTTCTAAATCTCTTTTAAATTGTTGTGGTATTTTAACAGCTCTGTGCGGATCGGCGTCCATTGCTTGCGTTTTTGGTTGAGCTTCCGCCATTAGGTTTTGTAATTTGCTTACTTGGGCTTCAACGAAACTTCTAGGCCTAGGCGATATATTAGATATAGTCTCAGGGTTCCTATAAATCACGGGATTTGAAGCAGTTTCATGGGGATAATGCATGGGATTGTGTGTTTGCACGATACTTTCTGTTTCGAAGCTGTCTTGCGTGTAAGGGTCGTAATCCTCGTCCAAGTTCTCCGGATCATCTATTTCAAGATCGTCATAATTGATAGGCGTGTCTGCGCCAGGAAAGAACTCGCATAGTGCTGCCATTATTTCCACTACCTGGTGAATTAAATTAAAAATATTTATTTGCCTTTAACAGTCTAAGGTAATGCAATAAAACTTATTTTAATGAACCCAAATAAAGCGCAAAATGCTATCTTATTTATATGTATACACATAATATAATTGTAACTCATTGCTATGGACTGTACATGGAAGATATAAGAAAAAACCATTATTGGGGACATCTATCAACCTAAAATAAAGATTTTTTAAATTTTGATATGTTTATCTGTGCACGCGAACCTTAGAAACGGTTTAACGACTGCCGGACCTTCCCTTAAAATTTAGTCGTTGTTTTATTTCAATCGGTTCATAAATAAAAATGTTATATCATTTCAAGCGAACGAAGTCGCATGTGGAGCACTAGTTTTAAATTTTGAAATATTTTTACTTTAAATCAAATGAAAAAAAAATTTTTTTGAGTGCGTCGTCGCGCGGTGACTACGCCCTCACATGGTTTTAAGTGGCGGGTGTGGGTTGGTTTCCTTTTTGTAGGAACAAATTACTTTTTTTACTTCCCTCCTCTGGCAGTAACAATATTAAGCGTGGCGTATCGAGTTCCACCCCTCAACCTGCAATGATTAAAAAATGGAGCGAAACGTCATGAAAGGAATGTAATGATACAGTGAAGCTCAGTGAAGCTGAAAAAAATATTGAAAACATTATGTATACATAACCATAATCAAATATTTAATTACCTTAGCCATACTGGGTCTCTCTGCCGGTACTTTGTGCCAACATTGAGTCATCAGCTCTTCAATTGGTTCTGGACATCCTTCTATTAAATTTGGCCGCTGACCTGTAATGGATATAGCAACAAATATTTAAATTATTATTATCGACAAGAAGCCGTCATGATGCAGTGTCATTTATTAACTCTGGAAACAAAACAAAGCGTGGCAAATTTTGGGCTCTGATGAATATAGCCTAAAGCTTAAAAAGTGATAAGTTATTCATATTCACTTCTTAACCTTATAGTTGAGGGCATATAAAATATAAATTTATTATTTTTTTCATAATTCCATATTTCTGTATGTTGAAGGATAATAGTATAAATATTTTTTCTAAATATCTAAACCATATGCGGCTGTTAATTTTTTTACAAATAATGTCTACTAAGCAAAATATCCACAATACTAAAAAACTAATCCACAATTACCAAATATTATGAATATAAAAAGTGGAAATTTATTGTAATAATTATTTATTTACCTCACTATTAAAATATATAATATATTTAAAGACAATAAAACTGATTTAAAGACGCCTCTTTAAATCTGCAACACTAAAGACAAAATGACTAAATGAGTAATTAGTACATGACTATAACTTATAAGTTTTAGGCATGAACCAATGTTCACATTTCCTTATAAAGATACAATGAGTCAAGATAGTGAATCAGACATTGACAGACAGTTATGTGAAGAAAATTTGTTCTGGAGAATTGATATCTATACTAATATTATAAAGCAGACGTTTGGTTTAATATGTTATTCTCAGGAACTATTAGTTAATCAAATTTTTAATCAGCTTCACGCTGCATCCCGCACACAGCAGAGTAGGCAGAGGGAACCTAGTGTTAAGACACTCCGTTCCCCACTTTCTGCCATTTCTGGAGGCATTGCGTGTTGCAATTCAACGCCGCGCTTTGCCTTAACACCAGAGCAAAGAAATGGAAATATAAATTTAAGTAAATATTTCATCTCCTCAAGTGGGGATTGAACGCACAACCAGTCGGTTGCACAGTCACACTTTGTGCCCTTGAGCCACGACTGACCTCAATTCGAACTATTACTTCAAATTGAAAAAATCTTTTTGAGTTGGATAATCCATTTTTTCAGGAAGGCGATATGCAAAGTTAATATTACATCATGTTACTATCAAAATCTAAAAGAAGCACAGTAACAATTATTGTTGCAAAAATTGTGATCGGAAGCTCATAAGGTTTAGTTACTAATATCGAACCCTGGTGGTGAGCAAGTCTATTACAATGACTATTATAACTAACGCAATGCTTGTGGGTTCGATTCCACTCTAAGGAATGAGGTATGTTTGTTTCTTATAGTGACTTCTAATTAAGCCTTAGAATCCGGGGAGTGTTATGTTTTTATTATAGTGTGATGGTATAACAAAAACAAAAACACGAAAGTTAAACAATTTGACAAATGTCAATTTTTACTAAATATAAATTATTTTAAATGTTATGACATTTTAAACTTTCGTTTCATTATCTATATGTAATATTAAGAAGCCAGTCGTGGCTAGGGGTACAAGTGTGTCAATGTAAACGCGACAGGTTGTGGATCAATTCCCAATCGAGGGAATGATTTTTTTCTTGACCCTAGAAGCAAAGCGCGACGTCGACTTGCGCTATTCGACACGCAATAAGTCCAGAATTCGGCGGAAAGTGAGGAACGGAAGTGTCTTAACGGGAACAGTGCCTTAACAACCTAAAAAAAATATATATGTACTTATAATAAAATTTTAAGAGATCAGTTTTTGTACATGAAAGATAATATTTAAAAAAAAATGTTATTTGTGACGAACATAACATAATAGAACCAAACACAATTATCTTTAATTTTTTTTAATGTTTGTTCACGCTAATCTCAGAAATGGCTTAACCAATGCATTTAAATGCAGTTTTCATTATTGTATTCTGGCAGGCATTTCAATTAAGATATAAACAAAAAAGTAATACAATTTTAAAGAATGCTATAGCTATAGATATAGTTTTTTAAAATGATATTATTATTGGAAAACAGTACATGATAAGCCGGTTAAAGAAACCCTACTGCGAATACCCTAATGTGATTCAAACTTTAGTCTCCACAATCTCTCAACTAGTCTGCTCATAGTCACATAGTTATATATTCTTTTCACTGCTCTGGCAACCAAAGTGTTGCAGCATCTCAAAAATACGGCAAGACTAACTAACAGTGATTTCCTTCTTTCTACTCCACTCTGCTATGTGGCTAAAAGCGTGACTGTCATACAATGTACAACCAATACTACCAAGAGTAGAATGCTGAAATTCGATATATAACCAATGTGTAAATGATAGCTTGTATAGTATAGAAGAAAACTCGGAACGCATCTTTAAAAAAATATATATTTTAAAGTCCACATAAACTAAAATGAAGGCAGGAATAAGCTTTTGAAGATTTTTCTAGTCCCTTAACAACTTCACAAAAACATTTAATGAGACAATAAATGACAATACAAAGTAAAATAATAAAAATATTTTTTCTTATGTGTTCTTATAGTGAGCTACAGCTCCTAGCAAAAAATGTAAATAAATATATTTTTTTATTTCATTTCATACCTATATGTACTGCCCACATAATTCTAAATGCAGATCCCCCTTCCTCAAATGGTTTTCTTCTAGAAAGTACTTCCCATAATATGATGCCCCATGAAAATACATCACATTTTTCTGTATATGAAGAGCCTTCAAAAACCTGAAATATTAAAACATTGTTTAAAAACTTTTACCTTCTTCACTCACTTTATTGTCAAATGTCTAACTAAAGAAAAAAAATTGTACATTGCATTTTGATTTCTTTTAGCATCACACAGTATAACATATACAGCAGAATAGGGAGAAAAAACCAAATGTTAAAACATGTTAAGTTTATTTGTTCTCAGCTTTCTGTCTATATTCAAGAAATTTGCATTGATAGTGGAACTCAATGCCACACTTTTTCTTGCTACCAGAATATGAAAAAGAACATCCCCTCCTCCTCCTCCTATTTAGCCAGACTACACCACTATAGCATCAACACTTATTATTATTCTTACTACACTTGGGAATAGAATTTATCAAAAAACACAAAAATAATAAAAGGATTTTTTTAATCATATATGTATATTTTATCATCAAGTAAATACCTATAAAGAAATAAGTTTTCGAAAAATATTACAGTAATATCTAAATATACAAACAATACAGAATGAAGTATCATTCTCCATTTTTTGTTGATACATAAGTCCATTTTCTCCCTACCGTATTAAATATATATCTGGGATACAGTTTAAAGCTATAAAAAATATTTACCTCTGGTGCCATCCATGCAGCACTTCCTTTATTATTAGTCATATATGTTGCTTTATCAGCTGCTGTACCAAAATCACATATTTTTAATTTTTGTCCACCAGCTACTAGTAGTAAGTTTGGGGGTTTCAAGTCTCTATGTATAAGTGGCTTTGGCTTCATTGCATGGAGGTAGGCTACACCCTGAAAAGTAAATTAAAGATAATTAATATTACAAAAGGATTAGGATAAGTTCTTTAAATTTATATAAATCTGATATAAAAAAAAATGTTATTATAACATAAAATTAGTATACATAATTTCTCATAGAATCACTTAGAAATAAACAATAACATTTGTGTTTATTTTCATCTAATCATTCAGTTGTAAGAACTAGATCAATAGATACCATACCTCAGCACATTGTCGAGCCCAGCTCATGGCATGAGCTGCACTGTATTTGGGCTTAGGGCGATTATGCAGCACATTGTATAAGGAGCCTCCTTCAGCGTACTCCATAACAAGACAAACTTGGGCGCCTTTCGTGCATGCTCCATATAAGCTCACGATATTAGGATGACACACACGCGATAACTGTCGCACTTCGATAGCAAATTCGCGCCTCTCAGCTTCTGAATTTATGTGTTTTATCGCCACGAATTTATTTCGCCATAAGCCTTTCCACACCACACCAAACGCTCCTTTACCTACGACCTGTTGGCAAAATAATATAATTTCAGATTTTTACATACTATGGAAGCGGTATACATATATATAGTATTTTAAATACCGTTAATTCCTGAATTTCATTATAATCTATCTCCTCAACGAACGGCTGCTGAAATACAGGCGAATCTTGCACATTGGAAGCCATGGGTTCACTTAATATCACATTATCAAAATAATTAACTTAATAAATAACTATTATTAATTATATATTTAGCACCAAATTCTAAGAATAGTGATAAAAATAGGTGGTTATATCAATTTTCTGGTTATTGTTTAGCAAAGAATAGCAACTGCGACAAGGCCGCCATCTTTGAAACTGAAGAATAAATGTCACATTTAGTGTTGCTAGTAAATACCTACTTTATTTTAATCGTTAAATTTATTCATTAATAGTTTACAATTGCAAAAAGATGACTGTACTGTATGTTTCATAAGTAAAGAAATGACAATTATAATCATTTTTGGCTCTAGCTCTCTTCATTCGCCACCCACTTTTATTTTAATTTTACACTACTTAATTTCATACGGCTGTATCTATACTTAAAATAAAATCTTAACTGATTGGTACATGTACATGGGAGACATATCAGAGAAACTATTACAGGAAAACTATAACTTTATTGGTGTAACAGAAGCAAAAAAACTGTGTGACTGTGTTTCTTCACGCTAATCTCAGAAACAGCTTAACCGGTTTAAATACAGTTTTCACAATTGGATTCCGGCAAGCTTGGCTTAACATTTAGTATTTATTTTATTATAATCGATTCATAAATATAAAACTTATATTAATTTAAATGATGTTGTTCGGCAAAATTGCTACTTGCTAAGAGTGTACCATATATATCATTTAGTATATATAGTTTAGTTTTTAGAATAAATTACCAAAAGGCTTAAATTACGATTTACTTAGTGTATTACAATTTATATAACCACACGTACTTAAATAATTAGTTTTTTTTTTCTGAAATACTAATAATACTTACTTAAGTAAATTCGTATAGTTCAAGTAGGCAAAGCCTATTTTATAAAGCCTGAAAGTTTCTGAGCGCATATACCCAACTCTGGTAAGTATTATCAGGGAATATGGAGTTTGGGTGGTGGTAACTTTGGCAGTTATTAAGTAACTAAAATGCAACAAATAGTACCCAACTTTCGTTACATTTTAAAGGTCAATTTCTGATATTTTCTTGGGAATAATATAAGAAATGCGTTGTCCATTGCCATTGATACTTAGCATGGTATACCCGTACTTACCAGTGTTGGAAGTGCGCATACATCATACAGAAACTTTCAGGCTTTATAAAATAACGAAAGACTGCCTACTATTGAATGTTAGGTGACTTTGCTTTATTCTTCTTCAATTATATTAAAAGTAATAGACGTATTTTCTTTCATTTCTTCTAACTGGCAAAAGAGGTTGTAAGCTTCTTTACATCTGAAGGTACTGGCTGTTTCTTTCGGTGTTTCATTTCTGTGATTTTTCATATTCACATCAGCGCCAAGACTTATGAGCAAACGAATTAGTCTAATGTTATTACTCATTGCTGCAAAGTGCAGTGCTTGCCGTTTTCCTGGAGCATTAAAATCATTTATAACTGCTCCCTTTTCAACAAGCAGTTTTAGAATATTTTCTTCTTCAGTGGTCGGTTCACACATCATAACAAATTCTATAAAAAATAAAATGAGTATTGTTGTTTGTCCAACTGTAACTTCTGCATAAGTATATTGATTTTTTTTGCCTTTAATTGAATATATAATATAATAAAGTAAATATATAATAAAGTTGTGTCTAAGGATTACAATGTTTGATGTTACACATTTGTGATATTTGATGCATTTTTTAATTAAAAGAATATATATCCGGTTTGGTTTTACATCTACTGTACATATAATTAGAATGGTAATAATAGTATTTTATTACCAAAAAATAAAAACAATATAACAAGTCGTTAATATAATAATTGAATATAACTAACGAATAAATAATCCACTATCTAAAGAATTTGTCCGGGGTAATATAGTTGCTCCGTGATCAAAGAGCAGGTTCGCAATTAGCAAAGAAGGTCTGTGAAGTAAAAGAGCAGAAAATGACTTGCGAAATATTATTTATACCAGTCTCCTGCAAATAGTAAGGTAGGCAGAGGGAACCTGAGAACCTAGTCATAGGACATTCCGATCACATTAAAACACTTCCGTTCTCCACTTTGGGACCGTTCAAGTATTACGTAAGCAGTTTTTTTGCAATTATTGACCCCCCCCCCAACTATGTCATCAAAAATAAACAATCCTCTTAAAAATATTTCATTCAACACGTCAAAAATAAGCAAACCCAAGACCTCCCTACAGTGCTTACGTAATACTTGAACGGTCCCTTTCCGCCTAATTCTGGTGGCATTGTGTGTTGAGTGGCGGACCTCAACGCCGCGCTTTGCCTCGTTACCAGAGCGAGGTAATCGAACGAATCCACAACCAGTCGCGTTTACATCATGTTTGCCCCCTGCTGATAAGCCCTGCCTGTGCAATAGGCATGCACAAAGATGAATGAAAAAGGTTAAAAGCATGGCTCATATACAAAAGCATAAACGATCGATCCGACCAGTTCTTTTATACGGATGTTGGTGAGAACTATGTTGGCATACTCAGAAGGAAATAAAGTAGGTACTAATTAATATGGCTTGGTTTCATACGTAAGAATTTCATTCGAGGTAGTCTTGGGTTAGACACCGAAGCGATAACTGGATGTTGTGATGCAGGATATGATAGCTAATAAACTAAACATATTTTGAAAATCGGGCAAATTATAATTGATTTAGTTGGAAGACAGATCCTGAGAGGTTTGACTAATGCCTCTTAAAAGAAGAATAAAAATAATTTAAATTTAAATACTTAATTATAAGTGTTTTTTAAATATCGAGATATAGAGTTTTATAATGTATTTTTTTATGCATTAAATGAAATTTTAGGATTCCGCTCCTCACATGGTGAAAACGGAACCCTTATAGGATCATTTTCCATTGGTAAACATCATTTTTTTTAATGAAATGGCAAAATCCATAAAGTATTACCTTCTCATTAAGGAAAGTGACAATGGCGTCATTCCAACATTATCTTTTACGTTTGGGTCGACTCCAGAATCCAAAAGCAATTTAATAGCTCGGGTATTCCCAGTGCACACGGCTAAATGTAGTGCATTTCGACCGAGGTGATCAACTTGTTGAATATTTGTTCCTCGTCTGAAATATTCGTTGGTTGGGTTGCAAAAATTGCAAAAATTACAGCGAAAAAATTTAATTATTGTAATTTATAAGAGTCGCTGGAATTAGGAAGTAATTTTTTTAAGCGTTGGTAATTCTTATAATACAGTCAATTAATTTATATAATAACAAATATAGTAGACCGAGGTGAATTGGATCAATGGGTGCATCGGATCATTAGTAAGAAATTCGTTGATATTTTAAATAACGTGAGACAAATAACTCCAAAATCTATCGTCTTACTTCCCTCTCTTCCACTTATTACATGTCAACTATAGTTTGTCGATTCGTTGTTTACATCAGTGTCAGTGCTGCTCAAGAGCGATTCAGGTTGTTGGGTGTGTTACATATTTGGCATTCATCTAAGGTACTTATAATTATGTACAAGCAAAGTACTTATAATTTCATTACAATACTCCAAGGATCTATGTTAAATCTTTAAGGTATTTATCTTACATTGATCAGAAAGGAGCCTATTTTAGAATATATTTTAGTTTTTAAGAGTAATATGATAAATAAAAGCACAAAATATATTATTTAAAAAATCTTAACATGCAGTTAAGGTAAGGATCATTCTATTGGGGGCGAAGTGGATTATGTTTTTAAAATGTGTCATTTCATATTTAAGGTTAATGATTCTTTTTTATTTCATTGATCTCGTACGCATAAAAGAAAGACAATCGAGGGAGAGTGGTCCCAAAAAATATAGAAGCCGTAAATAAAACCTTGACCAAAAAA
The DNA here is from genome assembly GCA_013421005.1 of Heliconius erato x Heliconius himera. NCBI lineage: Eukaryota > Metazoa > Arthropoda > Insecta > Lepidoptera > Nymphalidae > Heliconius > Heliconius erato x Heliconius himera. The sequence goes on from JAATLQ010022483.1 coordinate 37,583, forward strand.
ATTACCCTACTTCGAGCTGCTGAGATTTACAACTCACAATACACAAGTTTAAAAGGAGATTCACTACTTCCAAGAGTGTCATTAATATGACAACATACATGGTGGACAGTCATTACTGGATTGGAACTTTTACTGTACGCAGCGAATCGCGGCTGCGGAATGGTAAATAAAGTGGTTTTTAAAAATATGCATTTGAATTCGCAGAACGCCAAAACATTAAACAAAAATTCAATAGAGAAGTTGGAATGGCTTGTCAATAGATTCAGTGAATGGATTCAGTGCCGCGACGCGATTCTATATGCGAAGAATGGTGCCGCGACTGAAGATTACAAAATTTATTATGATATAAAAAAATATTTAGAATTTATTTTTTGTTTCATCCTACTCTCCCCAAAAAATGAGGAGAACCGGATAATTTTTGTCTTGTGGGTTTTGTCGCAATTATTGAATAATTTAAGTTTTTTTTATGTTTTTTACGTAGCTACATTGTTAATGATTACTTTTTATCCAATAAAAATGTTATATAGTGTACTTTAGTGTGATTTAAAATCTTAATATAATAATAATATTTTCAAAAAAAAAATGATCCGATTTACCTCGGCCTACCCTATATATTAATAACAAAACTGAAAAAAAAAATATATAAAAAAGATACCTCAAGAAATTTCACGCCAGGGAGTTGATTGTTTAATTACGCATTTAGTGCTGAGGGTGTCAAGACTGGAAAGGAATCGTAGGTAAATACAAAATATAATGTAAATCATTGTGATATTACCTAATGTACATTTCAAGTAATCTTTCATTTCCGAGTTCGGCTGCAACAAGAAACTCCTTGTCCTGGTGAAGAAATTCTATTGCCTCTCTTAAAGTCGAATTTAGATTTTCGCTTGAGGTCTGGGATATGTTAGAGCCCGCGGGAGACAATCGAGGAACAGAATCAGTGTCGGATAGAATACTTTCCCAGGAGTCTTCTGCAAATTCTGTACATAATAAAAAGAAACTATTACTAAAAACATTAGATATTATAGTACAAAAATTGTTCCCTCGCCCCATCCGCTTGTAGCAAAGTAAGCAGAAGCAAGAGGAGGGGGGAGTCTAGTGTTAAGACACTCTGCTCTCTAGTTTCCGCCGAATTCTGGACGCATTGCTTTTTAAGTGACGGTATTCAATCCTGCGCTTTTCTTTGATACCAGAGCGAAGAAATTATTTTTTTAAATATTTAAGTAATTTGAGTGGGAATTGAACCCGTCACTTTTTGACTATGAAGAATATTTGGAATATCGAAATGAAGAAAAAATGGCTTTTTTATTAATTTATTTATGATAATGAATAAATGATATAATAAGAATTGATATTTAAAGGAACATAATTAAGGAAATCAATTTAAGTTATATTTAATACTTCTGAATTAAAAGAAAATTTTGAAATGTATTTGTTTTTTTTTTTATTTAATTAATTATATTAACTACAAGCAGTTATTAAAAATAATTTCACAATTACTCTAACAGCTAGCGTCTATTCTAAAACTTAGGTTTAATTTATGGGGAGACCATAGCACCCCGCGAGAGCTTGCGAGGTAAAAAAATTACCATGCTTCATGAGAACTTGAGAGCCAATATATATCTATTAACAATAAGAAAATTTATAATAGTAGGAAAATTATAGTAGGCACTTCGAGGCAATGAATTTAGTACTTATTATTTATTTCCTTAGCTATATAATTGTCTGCTTTTTTTGGACTGGAAAATTAAGAGAATGGTTCATCTTCTGGTATGGACTCCATTTTTGGTACTTTTTCAAGTATGGATGATTTATTTCTTCCTATAGACAATGTTTTTACTGGATCAAGAAGAGTATGTTTATTCTTGAGGTAAAATATAATAATGGATTCATCTTCTTCGTTTTGATCATCAATATACATGTTATTATCATTTTGGAAATTTATATTTTGATGGTGAAAAGGAGAACACGCTAAAATGTGATGTTTGCAAGAAGAATGTCTTTTGTCCAGTTTAGTATTTCTATCATTTATCCCACTAAATTTTTCGTTATTTTTTTCACTTTTGTTTATAAAAATTTCTTTGAAACTAGGATTGCTAATATAATTGGAGTCCACTGTTGCTAACATTTGTTCCCTATCAATAATTTGTGATTTTGTAAAACTTTGGCCACTTGACGATTGCAAATTGATATCATCTAAGCTGGAAAAAAATTAAACTTAAAATTTTTGCACACTATCACCAAAATTAATATTTTACAATATATGGTCCTGCTATATTATTTGCGTTATTAATGACTTGTTCCCCATGCATAATTAAATTACAACTGGTAATTGAAGTAGTTTCACGTTCGGTTTGCAACTGTTTATGAGCGTTCACTAAGCTTAAAATATGTTCAGGTAACGCAGGTTCTTTAGTGAAATAACTCAATATTGATGAATATAAATCTTTGCTTAAACGAGTCAGGAACATTTTATAGTAGCTAAACAACCATAAAATAAACTCATACGTCGATTCCGAGGAAATTGGGCCATCTTCCGTGTTTTGTGATCTGCCACTTGTCCCGGGAGTTTCTTGAAGTGATATATTTTCTACAGTTCTGCTTAACCTAGTATCACTTCCTTTTTTCATAATATAATTTTTAATTGTGCTTTATCTTATTATGATACAGCTTTGATTATACTATTAGCCTTTATAATTTGTTCATATTGACATTGACAATAATAAATCTCTATTATTAGAATATTTTACCTAAAGAGGTATTTTGTAAGTAATATCTACTAACATAAATATTAGTATGATTTACCTTATTTCGGAGGCTTAAACTAAAGACTTATATCCTGAGGAGAATTGAATGTAGTGTCTTACAGCTTATTAGAAATGTTATATTTTATAATTATATAACTTATAACTAGGGTTCCGTACTTCAAAATGTGAAAACAGAATTCTTATAGGATCATTTTGTCTGTCTGTCCATCTGTCTAGACCATTTATCTTGAGATCGCATTGACCAAGTTAAAATTAATATTACATATTTAGGTGTTGAAGCACAGAAAAATCGAGATTCTAAGTCAAAGCAATCCAAAAAAATATGCATAAATTGGATCGATTTTACAAGGAGTACTTCCCGTGGACGTATAGTTATGAAATTTGGCAGGAAGTAAGAACTTACAATAAGGCTAAAGGAAAAAATCCAAAAAGTAAAAAATTATAGATATTTCATAGAACAATATATATCAGATATTGATACGAAAGCCTCGGCGAACGAGTCCGATAAGCACTTAACCAGTTTTTTTATAATTATTCGCGTACGTTCATTTGTTTTAAGTACTTGAGTATCAATTTTATTATACGTTATAAGAAATTACTTGTATAATAAAGTCAACTTCATTTATATTTGGAGGCCAGTCGTGGCGGAGCGGCACAAAGTGTGACTGTAAAACCAACTGGTTGTGGGTTCGATCTCCACTTGAGGAGATAAAATATTTACTTAAATTTATCTTTCCATTTCTTCGCTCTGGTGTCGAGGACAAGCGCGGCGTTAAGTTCTGCCACTCAACACGCAATGCCTTCAGAAACCGGCAGAAAGTGGGAAACAGAGTGTCTTAACACTAGGTTACCCTGCTGTGTGCGGGATACAGCGTGAAGCTAGAAAAAAACTTGATTTATAACAGATATCAATTTTTTTGGTTAATGCTTTTTTTATGCACAATGATATTATAAAACATTACAACGATAATCTATTATTATCGTAAAAAGAAAATATCTATATATTTTCTAAATAGGATTTTGATGATTAACATTATTTTTTTCGATAAGATAAGAGATTAATATAATGCAATATACTAATGTAGATATAGATAACATTTGCACCTATAATATTCTCTTTTATATATTAGGTGGGTACTTACTATTATTAAGCTGCGTTTCATATCAGGTTAAAGATATTTTTTTATTTATATTAAAGATATAGGCCACTTACATGGAAATATTGGTTAACAAAATAAAAAATAGTTGTCGATCATACATTAGTCAAGTACATTTTTATATAGCTTATTCGTTTGATGCATTTGTTTTTTTTTAAAGTTTCATATAGTCATCTTTCTTTCCAACTTCACGCACTATCCCGCATATAGCAGTGTAGACAGAGGGAACCTGGGTACCTATTTATATTTATTTGAAATGGGTAGGTAACTAGGTACTGTATACGTAGTTTCATGATGTTTTCATTGTCCTCTTCATTTCGTTCGAGTGCTTACGTGTTCAACATAATATGTTGAACACGGTAGGTTGTATTATATTATAATCAATACTCACATAAGATTTGAAACGATGAAATTGAAATTATATATATATTTGTGATATTCAAATTAAAATGACAAAATCGAACACAGATCCAAAATGGTTGCTGATAGTGGGAAAAGCGAAATATATTTTTGGCAAATTTTTCCTTTTTTTTACTAAAAAAAATGTGTCGCCAGTCAAGTACTACTTGGAAGATGGAGTGGAAAACTTCCACTTTTACTGTAGAAAATGGAAGTTTGTATACATATATTTACATACATCGCATACTCCTGCATAATGAAAACCATCATAGAGATTTTTTTCGAGATAGTACAAAATTAATAGATCACAAATTTGGTGCCCACTAAAACCTGCTGTCTACTCAGTCTGTTGTTTATGATTTTTTTTTGTTTTGTTTACTTATGTTGTAAATATTCTAAAAATAAGAATGGTTGAATATACACATTATACATACAATAAATAATTAAATCAAATAAATAATTTCACTATTTATATTTTGTTATTTCAAAATTGAATGATTCAATTTCAGAAAATAAGAGTAATTTAAATTGATTGATATCTCATTTGAAAAAAATGTAAGGCTAAAATCAAACAACATTTGTAAGATAATGCTAATTTAATACATCAAGTTATATCATTTACACATAAATCTATTTCTAGGCATTTTGCACAATAAAATGTGAAGTTTGACTTCAATAATAAGTATTATATGTTGTATGTAATTTTGTAGAAATATGTACTTAAAAACAAATAAACTAATACATATATATATATGTAAGAGTTAAGAATTTCGTTATGATAAATCATAATAAAGATATGCAGTTAACAGAGGTAGTACAATAAATTTGTTACAAGAGAGTGATTGAAATTACATTTTGAATTTGTATTTTATTAGGCCATGTTCCATAGAATTTGTATACTATGTTTACTAAAACTATTAATTATCTATGCACTAAGGTATGCGAAACAAATGCTATACAATATCTCGCTTCGAAAAGTTATTTTTCTCTTCCATCAAACAGACAAGGGGTGTGCGCGTATTCAGCCAAGTTTAAAATTAACGAACTTTTTATTTAATTTTTAAAAAGTGTCCTACATAATGATTAAATGGACATTAAGATTTGAAGAAAATATTTAAAGTATCAGTCGGCGGTATAGAGGAATATCCTGTTCTTGGACACGGGGCCCTGAACGCAACAGTTCTGCAAGTGTATACAGATCATCGCGGGTTCTATAATTGTTCTGGTGACCATCAGATCGTTTCCGGGTAACCATAAATCGCTTCATCTTGTTCACATACATGCGTTTACGACGAGCTTCTTCATACCTTTGCAATAATTCATTTGGGTCAGGGTACATATCATTTAAAGGAATTGGTACACGATTTTGTTCGGAAAAGTATGAACGATGAGGATAGTCTCTCTCGCGCGGCTCTAGAAGCACGGGTTCGTTATACCATACTTCGTTGTCGTCTTCAGGTTCTTCATCCAGCGTGTTAACGCGGCCGAAGTAATCTGCCCTTTGGTTTGCGTTCCACTCTTGCTTCCTACGCTCCTGTGCTTCCCAAAAATTGAGCAGCGCCCTGACGTCAGCGGCGCTTAAACCAGAGTCCCTCTTGCGACGTTCAGAAATTGGCCTGCATTTAGGTTAATATATTTATTAATACTTCCTTGGAAAAAAAATTGTAATGATATGTAATTTATAGGTATCATTACCTGAAATTCTTTTTGTTTCCACCAGAATTTTTTGTCGCTTGTTTCGCAGAAGCAGCTGCTCCGCTCACTTTAGTGCTGCTACCACGTTTTCGGCGGTTGTTATCATGTTCTTGAGTTATGGAATCAATAGGCATTGGCGCTTCGTTCGCTCTGTGAAAATCAAAAGAGATTAAGATTATGATGACTTTATGACAAATATTATCTTCATCGAGTTGTATTTTTCGACAACTTACTTAAGATTTTTCTTCCCTGATCCGGATTTAGTTGCAACTTTTGTAGCTGCACCCGCCCCTCCTACTTTACCACTGCCACGTTTACGACGTCTTGATTCGTAGCCAGCAGCCAGACCCTCCATTGCCGGAGGCTCACCGTATAACTCTGGCCGCATGATAAGATTGTCGAGTTCACCATTATGCTCAAATCCTTCTGAATTTCCTTTAAGCAATTATTTATTATAATTTTATTTTACATTATATAAAAAATCTAGTTTATATTTCATTTAGTTTATTGTTATCTCTTTATTGGTTATTACCTTACTAACAATTCTAATAACATTTAAAAATAATTATTTGTTTAAAAAATATAAAAATTATAATACCTTCTTCACTGAGAGCTAGTGGGTAAGGTTCTAGATCATTCTTATCGCTCTTATTTAAAAATAAAGATTGTGTGTCATCTTTGGTTTGGTCCCAGTTCTCAGGGAGCTCCGCTATGGGACCGCCATCTAAAATTTGTTTATTTTGTTATCTATTTAACGACTAGTTAATCAGATCAATCACATACAGAAAGAATTTAATGAAAATGTCGCTTGAATATTTTTAACATTTTTAAAGTGTTAATCCCAATTACTTAGGAAAGACGTTTTCTAAATAAGAATATAGAAGTTTTCTAAATAATGTCGCTTGATTCCCGCTTGGTGGAATGAATTAAAAATTGAAAAGAAAGAAATAAAAAAGTTATTAAAATTTTCTTTTCTTTGGTAACAAGACAAAGTGCGGCGTTGAAAAACTCAATACGAATACCTGGAACATTTGGCGGAATTTGGAAAACGAAGTGTAATAACAGTAGATTTCCTATGTCTACCCTGCTATATACGGGATACAGCGCGAAGCTGAGTAAACAATGCGTTTAAAAAGTCGATATTTCTACCATCTACTTTAAAGAAATATAGGCTTATGTAGAAATATAGAATAGACAAAACATGTAACAGCATACTGTCTGGCCAGCTAATTTAAAGGACGTGGGCCGTAGAAGAGGAGTAGCTTTAAACAACAAAATGTCTTTCATCAAAACTATTTTTAAAATTTTTCACACATTTAATTGGGGCATGATGTAATACAAGTAACTATTCAAAATCTATTTTTAGCTATACAAAAGGTCATAATTTTACAAATGAAAGACCCACGCACAAGTACGGCGCACCGGGTCCACCTGTTGCTAAATATAGAACGACCCGGCCCTCCCAGATCGATAAGGCGCATCAAAACAATATAAACATCACGTTGAACGACAAGCCTCAACCAGAAGGCCTTATCTACATTACCTTTTGTGTTCGGAGTGGGCTCCGCGTTGCTCAGGATGAAGACCGCGAAGACCGCGGTTAGCGATGTAAATAACATATTTCCGGAATTATAATATTATGTGTAATAAAATTTTATAACGTTTTATTAGGAGTATTGTCGACGATGTGAGGAGCACTCTCGGAGGACAAGTGCCGTATACCGGGGCCGACTGGAGAGGAGAGCGAGGCTCCTGTCGATACGCCCGCGACATGCGCAGTGGACACATCAGGGTTGTATTAAGGCTACCGTATAAGTATATATTTCATTTAAATCGCATTTTTCGCACAAAAATTCGTAATAATTTTAAATTACCTATAATCGTAACAGTGGTTTTACATAAAATTACTGTTATACATATTAAGTACGGCCCAAATTAAAAATTATATTAAATTAATAATTCCCAGATCGAGTGCGGCCCTGGTTGCTCTGATTCAATGACGTCCATATCTTCAGAGCTAAAGCAGTCACACCATAAATATACCAGATACCTACATCTCATTGTGTGGAAGACGAGAGAGGCAGCACTTGGCGTCGACACTTATTAATTACACTACATTAAGCAGAATAGCGAACTTATTTAACATTTCTCCTTTACTATAAAAATACATTAATCTTTTCTCTATAAATAACAAAGAAAATCCTGAATTATTTATGCTCATATCGATAAAGTTGCCAAGAGATTACTTAATAATTTTGTATGATACTAACGACCCACATCGACCCGCGGCTTCGCCGCTTAAAATAACTGCTATATTATAATCAGATTATACAAAATATTTAAATAAATTGTTGTTTATATGTTATTCTTATGTATTTAAAAGCTATATAACTTTAAATATTTCATCTAAAGTATTTATTGTGAATACAGACATCCATTTTTAACTTTCACATTTATCATGTAGGATTATGTTGTTAGGATTTATATAGAAAGCAAATATAAAATATTTTTTGCTGAGTTAACAATAAGATTAGATACGACTGCATATTTAAGTATCGCTTGGTTTTTGAAAAATGATTGTCGAATATATATTTACTTTAGTTGCATGTTTTTATTTACCTAATCGAAATTAGCAGAATCATTTCTCAAAAACCAAGCGATGGCCTCGTGGGTTCGATCTCATTGGGAGAGTATTTACTTTATTTTTTAAATTACTTTCATTTTCCCGCTCTCGAAAGAGTCAAAGCGCGGTGTTCATTTCTTCTCCAGCTACACAACAACCAGTATCCCGAATTCGTACGGAAGGCGAGAACGGAATGCGGCTAAAAGCGAGAACCTGAATAATGAATGCTACTTTATAGGAAATTATATAATTACATTATGTATATATGAATATATTTATACAGAGTGTTTTTGTCAGCACCACTTTAAATGAAACCACAGTTTTGACTACTCTATAAAAGCCTAATACCATTTTTTTCCCAAGAAATGGAAAAGTGTTTTTTTTAAACAAAATAAATAATAGAATTATTGTTGTTATATAAAACGCCTTTTGTCAAGAACGACGCACGCAGACATAAACCTATCAAAGGGAAACCGCTGCATACGCGTCATTCCGAAATCGAGTCGTAGTTATTGGCGGCAAAGTTCAAAGTTGATTAACCTTTAGTAGTATTTTTGTAGTAGTATGCGTTTACGTTATTGATATCTATGCGTAACTGCATCACACAAAACACCAGTATGGATAAACATTGTGAAATGAAAAAAATTCTACGTCTAAACTGTCGAGGTATCTTGATTAATTTCTTTAGGTATGGGCTTAAAATATTTTACTTTTTATGCCATTCTCGTAAAAGGAGCGCTGACGCTTCCACCCTGTATATTTAGTGCAAGTTTTTATTTTAAGATAGTCCTACATAAATATAGAGTGGAAGAGCACAAGAGTGTGACTGTAACGCGACGGTTGTGGGTTCGATCCCCATTCGGGAGAATGAATTATTTTTTATTAATATTTTAATTTTTTGCTCTGGCACTAAGGCAATTAAGTTCTACCACTCAACAAGCCAACCCTCGAAAGTGGGGAACGCAGTGTCTTAACACTAAGTTTCCTTTGCCTACCCTGTTATATGCGGGATACAGCGAGAAGCACATACATGTACCGGTAAGTATTACTTATTTTTAAAAACATCTAACCATAGCTATATTTCGCCGAATAAATTATCTCATATAACGATTCGCAAAACGCTCCATACGTTCCTCACATATATAAAGGTATACAATAAGTTAACAAGGATCATCTTCTCGCCACTTCCAATTCAATTCACATACAAAAGCTAACTCGCCCAATAGAATGTTCCCGCCAGCCACATCCTGCTATCAGGTGATACCATTTCGAATATTGACATGTTTTATGATTTCCTTTGGTTAATTTGGATGTATTTTTGTATCCCGCACACAGCAAGGTAGGTAGAGGGAACCTATTGTTAAGATTCCGTTCCCCATTTTTCGCCAATTCTGGAGGCATGCGTGTCGAGTGGAATAAATCAACATTGCGTTTGCATCGATATCACGGCGATGACATGAATATATTAAATATTTCATTTCCGCGAGTTGGAATCGAACCCACAATGTGCCGTGTGTTACAGTTACATTTTGTGCCCCTGTGCCACGACTGGCCTGAATTAGATTTGTATGTTTTGTTACAAATGACCTACTTATAATTCATTTTACAATAGAAAATGTTAATTTTGCTTTAATATGGTATTATGTTTACATATAGTATATTTTGCTATCGTCACGCATTTAATGTGGTATGCGGAAAGAATCAAGAGACAAATGACAGATTTACTTTTTCCCATTTATGTACTTGTATTATTAGACCGTTGTGGCGCAGTGGCACAAGCATGTGACTGTAAACGCGACGGTTGTAGGCTCTGGTAACAACGCAAAGCGCGGCGTTCCGCCACTCAACACGCAATGCCAGAATTTGCTGGAAAATGGTAAATAGTGTCTTAGCACTACGTTATCTCTGCCTAATGCAAAAAAACAAATAATTTGTTAAGTAATATTTAGTCATTTTACTTTTCACTGCTACAATTTTAGTTGTAAGTAGATTACAATTTTATTTTATCGGCTATATAAACATGAAATAAACACACAAAGCAAAAAGCATATTTATGTATGTATCTAAATAATTCATAGAATGCAAATTTAAAAGAATTTGCTTTGATATTATTGAATTTTAGAAGTAAGCAAGGATTAGTTTCATTTATAAAATTTAATTATAGCTAACAGTAATAATTAATTTAATATTATTTTGGTAAGCTTGCAAATATGTTTGTATAAAAAAAGAAAATATTTTTTTATAACACACAAAAAAAGTATACATAAGATTTATAATACTATGACAATATGGCAAAGGAAATAACAGACATGTTTTTAAATAATTTTATTGCAATAAAGATTGTATAATACAATATTAAGTATCACTTTTTCTTATTTTTTCTATCCCTTTTCTTTTTGCTAGTCTTGTATTTCTTTTTATGATGTTCACTGTCAGAGCTCGAGGAAGAGCTACTAGAATCTGAGCTACTTGAGCTTGATGTGGTAGAGTCACTACTTGTACTCGTAGTGGAATATCTTTTTTTCTTCTTTCTCGATTTCTTCTTTTTCCTATCACTCTCACTCGATGAGCTAGATTCACTGCTAGAACTATTATCTGAAGAACTATCAGAAGATGATGTAGACGGTCTTCGTTTCTTCATCCTCTTACTAGTTTTACTTGATTTTTTATCTGTTTTACTTTTTTTATCTTTCTTATTAATACTTTTTTCTCTTTTCCTTTTAAGGTTAGGTGATGGTGTCTTTGGTTCTTCTATATCTTCATCCCTCCTCCTTTGTTGACTTGATTCTTTACTTCTTTGACTGTCACGCATTTTATGACCAATCTTGTTTTCATCTAATTGTGCTTTTTGACTAGTATTTGCATATTTTTCATGTCTCCTATTGGAATTTTGTTTATGCTCAGACGACACATGATTATGAAGGGAATGTGAAGAAGAGTCATCTTTCCTATTTCTTATTGGAGAATATTTTGATCTTTCATATCTAGAATTGTGTCTATCATGTTGTGAAGAACTACCATTTTCAGTATGTTTTTTATTGTCCCTGGAATATTCTCTTAACCTCTTTTGTTCATGTCTATCATAAGAATCAATTTGTCTTGATCTGCTTCTTTCTCTTTTCTCTGTTCTTTTATAATCATCATACCTTTTAGATATTTCACGCCTTTGTTCTTTATCCCTATCATTCCTATAATCTCGTGACCTGTTATTAGAATGATTATCATTTTTATGCCTGTCATCTCTCCTCTGTTTTTTGTCTGTATCATCAGTTTTAAAGTTTGAATGCTTAGCATCATCATCAAAATACTGTACACCTCTGCCTTTTCCAAGCCATCTCATTTTAGATACTGACTGAGAAAAGTCAACATGAATACGTCTATCATCTATTAAGACATTGTCCATCTTGAAATAAGCATCTTCACATGATTTCTTATTCTCGAATTCTATGAATGCATATTGTAAAGAGTTCCCAGTCTTTTTGTCTCTTATTACTTCACAACTAACTATTTTACCAAATCTGCTAAAAATAATTTCCAGATCTTCATCACTTGTAACAGGATTAAGCTTACATACAAATAAAACATTTTCTGGGGGTGCGATTTCAGCATCGGGCAGATCTCCAACAATTTCTAAAATTGTAGCACGAGCCTTTGCTTCCTTTTCCTCTATCATTTCTTGAATTTCTGCTGCAGATTTACCTTGTGTCTCATCAATTTCTTCATCTGGGGCGATGCGTCCACCTTTCAAGCGCTCTGGATTTGGAGATGGGGATCTAGATGGAGCTCTTAATCCTTGTGGATCACTGAAAGGGTCTTCTAAAACTACAGTATGTGTAATTCTTACATCTCTGTATGGACGATGGTTGTCATCGCATATGACTTCATTTAGCTTTGTTAATACTTCTTGGCCTTCCGTAACTTCTCCTATGACACAGTGAGTTCCATCTAGGGAATCAAGATCTGGGGCAAGGGTTAAAAAAAACTGAGACCCTACCATCATGTCATCGGTACAAACCATTGACAATAACCCTGCATCTGTATGGCGGATTTTGGGCATTTTCTCCCCTGAAAAGAATCTTTTATCTCGTCCCTCCAAAATTCCCCATATTGACTGACCGCCTGAGCCTTCTCCCGTAGGATCTCCCGTTTGTGCGATGAATCCGCTACGTATTGTGTGAAATAAATTATAGTTATAATATTTCATTTTGCATAGCTTCAAGAAGTTTAAACATGTTACAGGTCGTTGATCTAGATACAAATCCACAGTTATGTCCCCAAGAGTAGTTTCAATTACAACCGACATTTTTATTATTTATAATTTTCTAAACTCAGTATATATCATCTCATTTTAATATTTGTAAAATTAACTATTGTACTATTTACTTGATGCATAAGCTAGCTTCTAAAATTGACACATCATAATAACCTCTAAACTGTACTTATGAATTTTGACAATGAATTGTTTGCAGTGCATATATGCACAGATTAAATAACACATATTTTTCAACTTAATAGTTCTTTTCAGTTTCTATTCAAGAAATATAAAATACGGTAAAAAATTATGTAAAACTAATAAAATTACAAATATAAAAGTCGTTACTAAATATTATATTATTATTTCTATATACTGGTGTATCGCTAGGCCACCTATCGAGAAATTCTCTAAATTTCGGTTTGTGATAAAATTATTTTGTAATGTTGTTGTTGTATTGAAGGTCGTTGCAAAGATGGCGTTGAATAATATTTTATAGAAAAGGCTTTTCAGCTTTATATAAATATATATATATATATATATATATATATATATATATATATATATATATATATATATATATATATATATATATATATATATATATATATATATATAT
>JAATLQ010022483.1:51195-66943 GCA_013421005.1 Heliconius erato x Heliconius himera
TGAACCTTTATTGATGTAGACACAACTTTCATTAAAAATCTTTTTATGATCCCTAAATTTTATAATTTATTTTTTCTACACTAACTTTATTTTAAAAATAAAAAAAAAATATTGATATAATTTTAATGATTAATAACATTTAACATTTCATTAATAGGAGAATAAAGGCTACAGACATTGCTCTAATAAACGCTCAGTGGTTAGGACACATAGTGAGGAGAACTGGCGATGGCCGTTGGAGTGGAAAGGTTCTGGAGTGGCGGCCGCGTACCTGACGACGCTCGGAGAGCAGACCCTCCAGGTGGACAGACGATCTGGTGAACTGATGACAGATCACCGTAGAGATCCTTGGGAGAGGCCTATTTCCAACAGTGGGGATCGAAAAGCTGATATGATAAGGATGATGAATATTTAAAGCTATAAATAAAAATAAACATTCACAACTAAATGCTTACAAACACGTCATCTCATAGTAAATTTTATAAAAAACAAAATGTTAACAATCTTATTAAAATGCTTGCATGTACTTTTATTTATTTCAGGAGTACCTTATAAATTGAACTTAAAATTTTTCAATATCAAGGTGTCGGTCGCAGCCTATGCAATTGGCTGTATACTCACGTTTCTAGAAAATCTAATAAAGGCCGTTTCGTTCACCCTCCTTCCGCTCTCACCCCTAATAAAGAGAGTATTGAAAATTTACCAACCATTCTTCGCGGGATATAAGGTTAGACTAGCATAAATGGCGATCGCACCTGAAATGAATAAGCTCTGGGAACCTGCACCTTTTGCGTTTACTTTAAGGTTACATTTTTTCTGTCTTTTAGTGAAGACGGTTTAATTTTTTTGTTTTGTATTAAAAAAGGTTACATTCTGAAATATGGTTTTTTAATATAAAATTGTTTTTTTTTTTAAATACTGTTATATTTCGGTCGGAGAACATCATATGAGAATAATATTATTATTTATTTTAGTTAGGTTACTAATAGTACAAAATATATTTTCATACTTTAAATTGGTTTCATATTAATATATAAGAAATACATAATAGGTATCTTTTTCACATAATTAACATATGCTTAATTTTTATAATTTGGGAATACAATATTTTTACCAACGTTATTTTCTCGTTATTTTCTCACTAACACTGAGACCAGTGGAGAGGCATAAATGTGTGACTTGAACGGGACAGGTTGTGGGTTCAATTGCCACTCGAGGAAATGAAATATTTAATTCTTCGCTCTGGTAAGGAAACAAAGCGCGGTTTTGAGTTCAGTCACTAAACACGCTATGCCTCCAGAATTCGCAGGAACAGATTGTCATAATACTGGGTTTCCCCTATCTACACTGCTGTGAGCGTCAGCGTGAAGCTTTAAAAAAAAAATTACAGTAATATAAGAAAAAAACAAAAGCCATTAATAAATTATAAATTTATGACTAAAAACTATATCTCAGATCGATCTCAGACTTGAGAGTGATAAATGCAGGCCTTTGTACGTCATCGGGGAATAAAATACACGTAGGTACACATCTACGTACGTACATAGGGGTTTTTTTGCTAGATTGGCAGAGGGAACCTGTGAAACTGCGGAACACAGCGCCGCGCTTTGCCTCGTTACCAAAACGAGGAGAGAAGATTCGCGCGAGAATATTAAATGTTGAGGGGAAATTGAACCCACAACCTGCCACTACTGATCTCATGGATCTATAGTACCCATACTTCTAGATCTATAGTTACGGTGATAAAGTGAATGCAACAGTTGAATTTATTATAATTATATTAATTTATAGAATTTATTTAATTTAACATTAGAGATATGCTCTATGTTGCATATAACATATGACATGTCATTTCGGCTTATTTTGAAACGTCGATCAAAATATTATCTACTATCAATTTATATTTCCCTTGCCTTAGTAAGAATTGTTTTAAAATGTTCGTGTATTCAAAATTTGAATAAATTTAATCGAGACCAGTTGTTGAGTAAAAGCGTGCGACTGTAAACGAGATAGGTTGTGGGTTCTATTCCCTCTAGAGGAAAGGAAATATTTAATATTTTCATTTCTTCGCTCTGGTAACAAGGCAAAGCGGGACATTGAATTTCGCTCTTGAAAAGTGGGAAAGGGAAGTGTCCTAATGGGCACAGAGTGTCGTAACACTAGGTGTCCAGGTTGCTTCTGCCTACCCCGTTATGTGCGGGACAAAACGTGAAACCAAAAAGGCTAAGTTTATGGACTCACTTGTCTTTAACATTTCTCTACAACACAGTTGTGGTCTCTATCAGTCATAGAAACATGAAAAACCTACAAAATAATAAGTAAAAACAAAACTATTTGTTTGTAAACTAAAAGTGTGTTATAATCGCGTGTAAACTGCAGCGGTGGAACAGATTCGGGTAAACATTTGCTTTGGTGATTGCTATGATGTTTATATTGTGACGGCGTTGGCTGAACACGGCTGTAGCTGAGTTAGTGGTTATATGAATGGGTTTATTTTTTTTCTTTTGTATACTTACTGTAATAAAATGTTTTTTTTTAAGTTTCCTTTTGACACTCACAGCAGGGTCGGTAAAGGGAACCTAGTGTTAAGACAATCTGTTCAACACTTTCCGCCGAATTCTGGAGGCATAGCGTGTTTAGTGGCTGAACTCTATCACACGCTTTGTTTCGTTACTGGAACGAATAAAGGTAATTAAATATTTTATTTCCTCAAGTGGCAATTGAACCCACAACTGTCGTGTTGTCGCATAAATTATATATCTATGAATGAAAACGGCATCTTAAGATCGATCTCAGAGTTGAGAGCGGTTTATAAATACGGGCCTAAGATTACTAATTTCCTGTAAGCATAACTATCTACTACATGTAAACTTATTTTGTAGTATAAAGTTATTCAAATTTTAGAACGAAATTAAAGAAGAGATATAAAACTTGAGAAAGAAAACTTCTACTGAAGTGGAAAATAAAAATTGTGAATCACACCATTATTTTCCTTAGCACTTATACAATAATTTGTTATTTTTTTGTTTCATTGAGCTTTGCCACACAACTAACAACGCCTAACATTCGAGTGGACTGTCGAGAACACAGTGTCTTGACACTACTTTCTCCATGTTGAGATAAAGCATATAAGGAACAAAAACTTTTATAAGATATTATTATAACAACACTTTCTAGACAACTGATGAGAGATCTACATGAAAAAGCAATCAAACTGCAAACAGCGTCAAACCGACGCAAAAAATAACGCGAAATGTATTTTTAAGGAGTAGAGGCGGGGGTGATGTCTGTATTTCCATACAAATGTTGCATAATTTAAACAGACGATTTTGATGTGCTTCATGGAGTCTGTGTTTTATACGTTTCATTAATCTTTGTGAATCTAGATAGTAAAATTTTACTGTTGTTCTAAAAATTGGTTATAATATGAACTTGACTTGACTGAGGCCAGTCGTAGCGCAGTGGCACAAAGTGTGACTGTAAAACCGACTGGTTGTGGGTTCGATCCCCATTCGAGGAGATGAAATATTTACTTAAATTTATATTTCCATTTCTTTTCTCTGGTGTCGAGGCAAAGTGCGGCGTTGTTCTGCCACTCAACACGCAATGTCTCCAGAATTCGGTAGAAAGCGGGGAACGGAGTGTCTAAAAACTAGGGTACCCTCTGCCTACTCTGCTGTGTGCGGGATACAGCGTGAAGTTGAAGAAAAATGAACTCGTTGAGGCCGTTGTGGCTTAAGGGCACAAGCGTGTGACTCTAAGCGATACGAATGTGGGTTCGATTTCAACGAATGATTTATAATTTATCTGTTTATAAATGGATTTTGACGTATATATTTATTTACCTTTTATGCTGTGCACATTTTATTTAAAATATTATAACAATTCTATAAATTATTTATTTTGCATTACTTCTTTTTTGAGCGCCTGTCTTTAATTGCCATATATCCAGGGGCAAAAATGTTAATAGTTGTTTACTAGCGAAATTTAGTTTGGTATAAATTTGTAAGATACGAAGTTTTAATTAAGATTTTTAATTAATCTAGATTCTAGACTGTCTGTCCGTGTCTAGAGAGTGTATTGTAATTTGTAAGTACATCTGTCATACATTTCAGTTGCTGTTTTTAATGTACTAACTACTATATTTAAGATTTTATACAATAAAAACGAAGAATCTAGTTAAATATGATATCTTTTATATATGAACGTTTATATATTTGAGGCCAGTCGTGGCGCAGCGGCACGAAGTGTGACTGTAAAATCGACTGGTTGTGGGTTCTATCCCCACTCGAGGGATGAAATATTTACTTAAATTTATATTTCCATTTCTTCGCTCTGGTGTCGAGGCTAAGCACGGCGTTGAGTTCTGCCACTCAACACGCAATGCTTCCAGAATTCGGAACAGAGTGTCTTAACACTAGGTTCCCTCTGCCTACCCTGCTGTGTGCGGGATACAGCGTGAAGTTGATTTTATTTTATTATTATAATTTTTTTTATATATTTGTATACGATGAAAAATAAAAATGTTTACCATCACATATAAATATTATAATTTCACACAAACCAGACTAGAAGACAATAAAGGACGCACGAAGTGCCCCACGCTTTAGATTTAATCTGTTGAGACTCCGCCGTAAAGCGTCGCCGATAAAATAAACAGAAGAGTGCAAAAATCTCCTTGTCTTATCGCCACCAAGCAAGATTACACATAAAAATGTTAAATGATCTCGAACGAGTATTGAAAAAATTCGGAGGAAATGGAGGGGGAAATTGGCCCGCTTCGCTGCGATACACATTTTATGTTTTTTATTTGTGATACGCTTAATTGTTGTTGTCGGTTTTGTGTTCTGTTGTGTTTTATCTTTTACTTTTTACATATTTAGATGTTTAAATGCGGGTTAAATATGAGTGCGTTACTACAACTATAATGTGAGTGCGTGGATTAAAATTAGAGAGGAGAGAGAATTGGACTCACGGACAATATTTTTTTTCTCAAAATGTCCTACTGTCAAAGTTTATCCTTAAATTTAGCCTATTTCTACCTTTATTTGGAGCATTTCCCCTTGTTTTTAGGGTTCCGTACTTTTAAAGGAAAAAGAAAACTATATAAGTTCACTTTGTTTGCTGTCCGTTTGTCTGTTTATCAAGAGTCTTTATCTCAGGAACGCTTGGAGTTATTAAGTTTCAATTCAAACCATAGGTATACTGAGATCGATAGTTTCTTGATTTCCTGAAAAAATATATTTCTACATTTACTTAAAAAAAGATATGGCCGTTTATATCGCAAAAAACGCGTTTCGACCCTATAAAGGGAATCAAAATTAATAGGGTACTTCCGGTTCACCTAAAATTATGAAGTTTAACAGCTAGCATCTACAAGTAGTACTAGTTCAGAAAAAAATAAGGGCAAGATTCGATATTAAAGTCGCTAGTTCAAGTGAGGTAACAGATAGAAGGGCTCAGGCTAAGCTAAGCTAAAATTTCAGAAAAAGCTAGAGGGCTCCAATTTTTCTACGGAATTTTTAAATATTCTAAATAAGGATAATTTAACAACAACTTGATCTGAGGAATTACAAACATAGTATAAGTATAAGTAATGGAACAAAATGGAGATTACTCTCTCTCACTCTTTCTATATAATTTTGTAATTTTAATAACATTGTTGCTTGAAAATTATTTTTAAATATTAAATTATATTTAAATTATACAGAGTTAAAATTACACTATCAATAAAGCAAGGTAAGAATTTATGTACTGCGAATGCGATAGACGCTACAGTTTAACAAGCCTCAATATCCGCCTGATTGTTATATCGACGCACGATCAATTTCTTTGAGAAAGTCAAATCAGAATAAAAATATAGTGTATGAATTAATATACTTATACACACCATAAAAACAAACATAAAAAGAAAAAAAATGAAAATGGTTTTTTTTATTAAGAAAATATAGCATACAAGATAGTTTGTACTGGGACTTCACAATAAGTAGCCAGAAGACACTTGTGTTGGGAATATCTCGCAGCTGTCAAATCGATCACACTATAGCCCAAGATCTCACGGCCCCCAGACCAACGTAATTTTAACAAAGCCGAAAGGACTATTGAGTCTAATATTTACAGCAGCTTGATCAGTATGCGTACTTGAAATATGTAGCGCCAAATAAAAGTACATCTTTGTCTGGGTAGATGATTGAGCCATTGGATTGTTCTGGGATGTTCAAAAGGGGTCTCAAAATAGTTCGTAAATAATATATTGACATATAAAGCTTTTATCAATTAAAGCTTCTTAGTATAACGTATTTTGCCCCAATTTTAAACAACCTTTTGAACGTCTGGCAGGAGTAGGAGGAGGAGAATTAGTTTTCATTATTATTAAAAACATATTTAAATATGAGCGTTTCTACTTTAACATAAGTGAGGGTGCATCTTAAGCTGGCGTTATCTCTGAAAGGGCCTCACTTTCAAGTTAGTAGCAAATTTATGTATATTCACTCCTAATTACATATAAGACTATTAATCCTCTAAATTTCATCTTTGCTAAAATGACGTAGGCTTGGGGATCCTGGGATCTTAGTCTACTAGTTATTAAACATAATAATACTAGTTATGAAGAATTACCTATAGAAAACATAGGAATTATAAGTTCATTAACTAAATCAGTCTCTAAAACATTAGAGTCCATTTTTCTATAACGATAAATGTGTTTACTCAGGAAGTATCACTCACGGTGATATGGTACTCCTTTCTTAATTGGATTATTCATTATAATTCTTCTCATTTACATGATGTCTTTATTACGGGCTATTTGCTTCGATTTTCGTCGGGGTAACCTTGTCTAAGTGTTGAGTTTAGAGGCGAAGGTCGCGTGGTTGCATATTTAATTTCTTCGAGTGTGAATCGAACCCACAACCACTTCCGTTTAAAATCAACATACTTGTGTCCCTGCACCACGACTGGCAAATATACAAAAATATTGTGTAATAATATTCCAGAAAAAACACAGCGGTTGGAACATTTACGACGCGGGGGCGTTGTTCGTGACACCTCTCACTTGTCGTCTTTCGGAAATCTAATCTCGTTTAATACTGAATTTAGTAAAGCACCCTTCATAGCACCCCGTATATTTATAATGGCTATGTGATTGTGTTTCCTACATCTATTATTGTACTAACAATCATATTTTGCTTCACTTAGAATAATATTATACAGGATACGTGCTATTATGTTTTTAAGTTGAGGTCGTCGTTTCGGTTCTGGGTTCGATTTCACTCTGGTAACAAGACAAAGCGTGGCGTTGAGTTTTGTCATTCAAAATGCATGCATGCATGTCTTGATATTTTACCTACTCTTCTATATGCGAGATGCAGAATGAAGCTAAAAGAAATATTTTTTTGTGATGATTTACTTTTACTTTGTGTACTTTGTGCCACACAAAGTGTGACAGTAAAACCGACTGGTTGTGGGTTCGATCCCCACTCGAGGATATGATATATTTACTTAAATTTATATTTCCATTTCTTCGCTTTGGTGTCGAGGCATAGCGTGGCGTTGAGTCCTGCCACTCAACACGCAATGCCTCCAGAATTGGGCAGAAAGAGGGGGGAACGGAGTGTCTTAACACTAGTTTCCCTCTGCCTACCCTGCTGTGTGCGGGATACAATGTGAAGCTTATTTTAATTTCGATTTATTATATTAATTAATTAATTAATGCCATTTATCTATTTCGAATTATTAAAATACAAATATAACATATATCGACAGTTTAATATTTATAGAGCTGAAATCCCATATAGTTAAATCTGAAGGTGTACAAGTACTTAATAATAATATATTTTTACGATATTGTAAGGTATAAATATAAAAAGTGTCATGTCGGGGCGTTCGGTGAGCCGATTGGCTTCGATTATAGCCCCATGGAGACTAATATTCCTTTCTTTCGCAAATGTTTTCGGGGATGTTATTTTTTGGCGTCGGTCGCAGATGGCGTCTAGTTCACGTGAAATTGCCAGCTATTGGAGTGTCTCCGATGGCACAGTTGGGATTCGGTAAGTGGGGTCACTTACGCTAAGTAGATTCTTAGCGGGGCACGTGTCCGTAGTCAGCAGGTGCGTTCCAGGATATGGCTTGGAATTGTGATTGAAATTGCGCCTTTCGAGGGTCAACTTTAAGGGAACAATCATTCCGTTTCGTTTTATGTGTCCATTTTGAAGGACAGGGCTAGTAAAAAGTTGTCACGGCTACTGTCGTTTGTTATTAGTTTATAGATCCCCTATTGCTTTTTTTGTCATAAGTTGAGGTAAATTTATATTTAAATTAATTTAATTTTCTCCCTCTGGTAGACAAGGCGTGATGACGAATGTTTCGGGCGGCAAGTGTAGTGGTAAAATAAACGGAGTGACTTGCCACTAGGTTCTTTTATTTTTGTATGTGAAAATGTGTGAAGCTGTTTTTATGCTAAATACAATTACTAATATTATATTATCCTATTTCGGCCCAAGCGTGGCGCAGGGGTACGAATGTGATTTGTGACAGTTTGTGTGAATTTGATTCCCACTCGAGGAAATGAAACATTTAATATTTTCCTTTCTTCGCTCTGGCGTCGAGACAAAGCGCGGCGTTGAGTTCCGCCACTCAACCGGCAATACCTCCTGAATTCGGCGGTAAATGGCGGTCTTAACACTTGGTTCCCTCTGTCAAACCTGCTGTCAAACCTGCTGGCAACAACAAGAGGGAAGAGGAGGAGGAGAGGAAGGGAAGCAGGATAAAGCGTGAAACTAAAAAAAAAAAATATTAATCAAGATCATAAAAGGGTAACAGAATAAAATATACCCAACGAATCGCACGTCTTAGGTGTTGATTAACTTCTAGATAAATGCGGATGCATACTAATAACCGTAGCTCAAGACAAAGAACGGAATGCAACACAATTTCTAATATAAGGTGGGAGGCAAAAAGTAAACAGCGCAAAAGCAGTTTCAGGCAGATATTAAAGGCATATCTCTCTATTATGAGCGGGAAGTTCTGTAATTTAAGGGTGCGTTCAAAACCGGCATATGGTGAGCAACGGAAGGGTTTTCGGTTAGAGTTGTACGTTAATATTGATATCGATATTTAATTTAAAATTAAATTTTATAGAAATATAAAGAGTTAGATGTAGAAATGTATGCAAATGGTGGTACAAGTACTATCCTACATTGCAAAAACCAGTTCGGTTTAACAATGGGGAAGCGGACCATGAGTGCAATTCATGTTATAATATTGATCATAGAAATGGCTAAAAGAAACTGATAAAACCTGTGGATTATGTTCATAAATCTTGAAAAAGCCTTTGATCGTGTACCGAGAACATGTACTCGAATGCTTTATACGATAACAGTATGTACCTCCGATATGAATAGTAAAATAAATAAAATTATAATAATAATATGGTTGGCAATATATATAATTAGCATAGTTACTTAGGAATAACACAATCACCATATTTTTAATATCATGTTGATTGGAGTGGAATCATTTACGTATAGATGTGACGGAAGGCAGCAGTCGAGTCAAACTGTCAAGTACTACGGAAGTAATATACATGTATGATGCACATACAGACTCATACCAAATATATCATATATAATATAATAATTCGAAGTCTATAATGGCACGATCTTTTAAGATCGAATTTCTATAAATAAAAAAAAATAAAAGTGAACTTTGAGCAATATTATAATATTGAATGTTGCTTGACGTCACGGAGGCTGACGTGATGGGCTTATGATATTTTAATTAAGTTTTTCATGGCTGATGCCGTATTGCAGTGCGCTCGCGGTTCGTTAGCTATGCTCTTATGGCGTTGGTCGTCGTAATGTATACTGGTTCTTCAACTTGGTATGTGATTAGTAGGTGTGCGTGATGTTATTTTATGCCCCAGCTTCATTGTATGTAGTAGTGTCCGTCCATCTCATACGGGTGTGTGATGTTATTTTATGTCCTGGAACTCTGGTATATGTAGTAGTGTCCGCCTGTGGTTCTAATATCTTGATCGAACTTAGAACATACTCGAGACGCAACTGTGGGTGTGTGCCGTGCGTTTATTTAACATATCGGCTTTACGGTAGTGCGCTCAATCCATCGACTTATATTGAACTCACAAATCAATCAATATCACGAATCATGATTTTAATATAATCTTAATAATAAATTGATTATGAAAATTGTATGGGTTATAACAAGCTTATATAGTATTATCTATGTTTATAAATCATTAACCATGCATAGCTGAAGAATTATGAAACATAGTAATTTCAGACATTAAAACCATTTTTTTCGGACAAAACTTGATTTTTTTTTTATGTTGACATCTCACTGAATTCTGGATGAAATAATACATAGCAAGAGCACATTAAACGATTTTGAGTTGTCTGTTGACAAAGAAGAAGTTGCTGAAGAACATAATGTATAATGTCGAGTTGAGGCAAATTTAAATTCGATGGTGATATAAAATTATTATGTGTTACATACATTTTTATTTTTTGCTGATGTTATTTTTATTGTGATTTATACTGACTGACAAATGACTAATTCTATTCTATTCTTTTTACTAACCTATTTGTTACTATTTAAATGCAATAAATTACTCCCTTAAAGCTTTTTAATCTAGTTTCCTATACTATTGGGAGAAATAATATATGCACCTATACATACTTTAAAGGACAGGACCACGGAGCTTTTAGATGGTCCATTTTTTATTTAAGTTAAAAAAAATCGACGAGCTATTTCTTTTACTCATAACAATAATTATAATACTGTTGTGAGTTAAACATATTTTTGTATTAGGTATGTGAGGACGCAACTGTGAGGATAATAAATTAATTGAAAAATAATAAATGGTCCTCAGAATGTTGATTGAACTGTGTTGTTAGAAGCTTTCTGTGATCTGTGTTACGATAGTATGCATTTTTTTCACCTTCACCCTGTACCCCACGTGTAGCAGCAGGCAGAATCCAAGACAGAAGCAGATGCCCCTTACTTTCCGCCGACGTCTGAAGGCATTAAGTGATGAGTGGCAGAAACTCAACTCCACGCATTCCCTCGACACCAGAGCGAAGAAATGAAAATATTAAATATTGCATTTCCACGAGTGGGAATAGAATAAACAATCTGCGCGGTTACAGTGACAGTGATTTTTGTTCACTTATTATTATTATTTTTTAAGTTAATATGTATTGGTATATTATTTAGTACTATATATTTATAATAATATAAGTAACTTATATATTTTATACAAGTAAATCTAGAACAACTAAAACATCGACATCACACGCCATCACTACTCATTTCTCAGACACAGCTGCAGTACGGTACAGCGCTCGATTATAACTAGCTCAGTGAACTTGCTGAAACACGCACTTATTGAACGTTATGGCGGCAATTAGTATTATTTTTATGTTTGCTGTGGCTAACTTATAATTACGACGCGACTGGGAAATATTTTATGGAAAAAAGTTTAATTTAATAATTGCTTTGGTATTGGATATGGACTAAAGACAGTCGGGTTGTGCGAGTATTTCGCTTTCGATTGTAATTAAACAAATATTTTGATACAATATTGCACATATTATATACATTTTGATAACTTTGGGAATAGATGGTACAAGTCCAACTCTTCTCCATTTTACGGTTGATAATTTTGCTTTTTTTTAATGAAAAAGATAAGGCAAACGAGCGTTCGGGTCACCTGATGGTAAATGATTACCGCCACCCACGACCCCGTGCAACACCAGAGGATATATTTATATAAAATAACACTTATGTCTTTTTTCTCTTTAAACTTTTTTTTTCACGTAGCAGAGTAGCGCCGCGTACTACCAGCAGAAGAAAGACAAAGGAATTTAAACTAGGTTTAAATTTTGTAAAATAATGTAAAGCTAAAAATATCATTTTATTATAGGTGTTAATTGTAGGTAAACAATAATGAAATTAATATATATAAGGAAATTAGATATATTAATAAAGTAAAAATGGGTACGGACCAAGTGTCTGTAGTGCTAAGTAATAATAATAATAATAATAAAGGACCTAGTCTTATAATATAGCTTCTCCGTTATCCACATGCATAGGAGACTTTGGGAGTTTTCTCTTTTGTAATATATTAATTTACACTTTGGTGTTTTATATTAAAAAAGAAAAAAAAACGGCCATGCCTTCCATTGAGTTATTTTTTATAGTGTATTTTTTATTTTTTATAGTGAGTGCTTTCACTTATGTATGTCATGGTTGATAACTTCTTTCGCAGTAGATCTGCTGCATAGAAGCTACGTACTAGTGGATGAATAGTTCACTGCACTTCATTTAATCAGATTTAGAAAAGGCATTTGCATTATACATACATACATATACCGAATATAAGGGAGTTCACGAGTGAAATTTTCGTCTATAACCAATGAATCTTTCTTTCACATGTTAAATTCGTTTTATGTTTTTTTTTCATTATGTACATTTATAACCTACGAAAATGTAAAAAACATATGAAAATGACTTTTATTTAATTTTATATTGTAAAGAATTTAAATCAATTTTCAAGATTGTAACAATCTTCTGATAATTCATAGGTACCATTTTTCTTTTACTTCTTTTTATTTTGTGGTGTACAATAAAGTATTTTATTACTATTATAATTATAATTGTATAAAGATTTTTTTTTGTTTCTCCTGACAATTTTTTAAATAGGCTGAAAAAAAAGAATGTATAATAATATAGAAATATTCAAATACAAAAGTATAAGCCAAGGTTTAACAGTTTATAAATCGCTTCAAATATAACTTATATAGAATCCAGTCGTGGCGCAGAGGTACAAAGCGTGACTGTAAAATCGACTGGTTGTGGGTTTGATCCTCATTTGAAGAAATGAAATATTTATTTAAATTTATATTTTCATTTTTTCGCTTTCTGGTGCCGATGGAAAGTGCCTCCAGATTTCAGCGGAAAGTGAGGAATGGAGTGTCTTAACACTACTCTGCTGTATAATACAGCGTGAAGCTGATATTAATTTAAATATAACTTATGCTATTATTAAAAATCACTAATTACAGCATAAGCTAAATCATCAGCACCATATGGTTGAGCTAACAATTCTAAAATTGATTGTCAGAAAGCGTAATGCCAGGAAAGCAAGGAAAAGGGTTGGCCTGCCCTTTCCCTTTCTTGACATTTTAAATTGTTTATTTGCGAACAAGTGTCAAGTTATTTATTCAGCGTGTCCCCTCACGTGTGAGGGAGGTGTTGCTGGTAATGTGTTATCGTTCGTGTAGTTAATGCGTGTATCGTAACCATTTGCTTTTAGTATATATATTTGTATGTATGTATGTATATTTAAAATTGATTGGAATTTAGTATAGTAAGGAAAAGAACAGCTTCACGCTTTTTTTCGCATGCATAATTCTCTGTTTCTTATTTTGGTCCAATATTTCGAACGTTGCGTGGTATTGAATGGTGAAACTGAACTGACCTGGAAATAATTCACTCTTGCGATTAGGAATCGAACCCACACCCGTCATGCTTACACACAGTCAGGTACTGCGTTGCGACAGTCTTATAATGTTGTAGGATTATAAAAATAATTCTACTACTCAACAATACCTTCAGAATTGGGCGAAAAGTGGGGAGCGGAATGTCTTAACATAAGATTCAGTCTGCGTACCTTGATACATGCGGGAAGCTAAATAAAAAAAGTAAATAGAATAATAGAAAAGTGTAAAAAAGTGAAAATAGATAAGTTTATCAATATTACAAATGTCCAAAAAACTAAATCAATTCATTCTATGCATTCTATTGTTAAGAACTAATACAAATAAATATTACCAAGTTCATAGAATAGCTAAACACTGCACTTAATCTAACCAAAACGCAGAAATGAAATGAAAACAATCCTTTTGTGAGTGAAACTGGAACCAACAATTATGAGTGTACTGGTACAGTCAAATTCTTGCCAAATACGCCACGGTAGTGACGGGTCATATAAATTGGCTGTAAAGATAGAAAAAAATAAGGTATTTTTCTTCGTCGAAGCGGTTCGAGACAAGGCTCTATCGACAACTCGTTAAAAACTGAAAAAAAAAAAGAATTCATTTAATAAATTATAATAAATAATAAGAGCTTATAATAAATCAATTTACATCAAATTATACTACATGAATTTAAAAAGAAAACATTATGCACTACATATATGTAAATTGCATTGCATTGCATTATATTGACAAGATTACTTCTTTCTGTCTGTATAATTTAAAAAAAAAACAGAAAGACAACAGAAATCATAGAAAAAAATAAAACAAAATGAATGTCGTGGTTAAATATAAACTAATTAGTTATTTATAAGGAAAGGCCGGCTTAAAATCCCACAAATCCTTTAAATTATAATTCATTTGGTACATAGCACTACAAAGGTCGAACGAGCGTTTACTTGAGAGTTGATAGTGGACCTCAAAGTGGCGGCCACAGGGTAGGGTGGTATATCAAAACAAAACGGCTGAGCAATACGGAGAGTGGGCGAGTTCGGGTGAGTTCGAGCTAATCACGTGGTCGCGGCTGACAATTTGCAGGTTAGCCGCGCGACCGCCGCTGCGGCGACCCGTCACGAGTCACGACACGACGATCTTTGGTACGCCACTATTATGTACGTTTTCATACGCGTCTCCTTGTCAGTTTGTTTATTTTTTTAATATGTTGTTTTATATAGGTACATGTAATTTTTGGCAAAATTTTTATAAATATTAAATTAAATAGAAAGGTAACAAAGTTATTGATTATTTTTATTTATGCTAAGCAAGGATAGAAAGGGTATTATATATGCCTAATTATTTTATTGTTTGTATACTTGGTGGTTTCGCGTCAAAATAATTCCTTTGTACAACAGTATAAAATGATTTTCATACCTGAACTGCGAATTTATGAACAAAACAAACCAAAACAATTATATTTAAGCTTGGCAAAAAGACCTTCGGCTGCGTCCGTCTCAATAAAGCTAAACGTCTTCATCCGTGTGAAAAAAATGGGCAAATGTCAAAATTGGCGCGCTCGTCTCGAAGACAGCGCAGGCGCGGGAAAGCGGTGCGACAAGATGTAACGTCTCTGTCTTCCAACGAGGTCTGCGGGTCGCGGCTAACCTTCGGCGCGAGGTTTGCGGCGGGAAAAATGTGTGTTTCGGTGTGCCGATAGCGGGGCGCCGCAGCCGGCCCCGCCCACCGCGCTCCAGCCACTTAGTCGCTAAGACGACGCGCACACCGGCCGCCAGCTGGATGTAGGTCAGATTCATCTTAATATTAAATGATATTGCTCCCTTAACGTACAGAGTATAGTACAATATTGATATAATTACTACGGTGTGAGTTTGTAGCTCTGTCAGTTACTGAAATGTAATACTAATAAATCTAACCTAATTTAATCCACATTATAAGCATAACCTGTAATTTTGACGTTTGCAAATAAAATTGTTATATACATTACAGATATTAGAGAATGGTTAATATGATATTCTAAAGATTTTAAGGATATAAAAGTAGAGAGTTCTTAACTTAAGAGTAATTAACTTAGATATAGATATGCTATCTTTAAGGATGTTTTTCAGCGCGGTTGTTTATTTCACAACGCCGTGAACACCGTCTTGTTTTCTGGCCAGATATGGAGCCACGAGCTGTCAAAATGGAGTGGGAAAAAAGGCGGGAATGTGGCACCGCTTTATGTGTAGCTCGTCATTGCGCTG
>JAATLQ010022483.1:66953-90231 GCA_013421005.1 Heliconius erato x Heliconius himera
TAATATGATATTCTAAAGATTTTAAGGATATAAAAGTAGAGAGTTCTTAACTTAAGAGTAATTAACTTAGATATAGATATGCTATCTTTAAGGATGTTTTTCAGCGCGGTTGTTTATTTCACAACGCCGTGAACACCGTCTTGTTTTCTGGCCAGATATGGAGCCACGAGCTGTCAAAATGGAGTGGGAAAAAAGGCGGGAATGTGGCACCGCTTTATGTGTAGCTCGTCATTGCGCTGGAACGAGAAGCCGGCCATAGTTAGACGCGAGCGAGCGAGACGTCGAACACAACGTGGTTTATAAGAAAACCCAAGACGTTGGGCGTGTTTGGTGATGGGCGGGTTGATGGTGGCGGCGCGTCTGTGTGGTATACGTACGTGCGGCGTGCGGTCGCAGGTGTGGGTAAGGCGGCTGGTGTGGGCAGAGAGGTTTCCCTTTGTCCACGATACGACGGCTTGAGGCTTCACTTATTAAACGTCCGCGCTTAAATTTTACGATGATATAAATTTTCATTGTTGGCTTTCTGAAGGCGCTAAAGGCCCTTTGCGTTTTCATAACACTGGTACATGGCTGTATGGTTCAAGTGTTATTTATTATATATTTACTTCGTATAAACTTTTTTTCACAGTTTTCATTACGTTTTTAATATAACGTAAAAAATGGTTTATTATGTTGATATGAGTTTTTATTTATATGATTTTTTTGTTTATAATAAAAATAAAACCAAAATATCAAACTAGTATTGGTTTTAGAAATATTAAAAAAAATTTTTGTTAATATTTCTAAAACCAATACTAGTTTGATAACTTTTTTTAATTCTAATTGTTTTATTAATTTATATTTTTATCAAAAATGTACAACTAATTATTTAAATTTTCAGATACTCTATCAACAGATATCCTATACTTTTTAATACCTATGTAGAAACAAGTGTATTTAAAAATATATAAGTAATTGAATATATGAGCATTAATGAATATTTTAGAAAATATATAATAATTTGGACATAGAAACCATCGTACAGGCGCAAAAAAATATGTAGTGACTTGTCACTACATATTTTTTGTTTAATATTTTCTAAAATATTTTTCTAAGAACATTATAAAAGCGTTTATTAATTAACATAATAAAACGTTTAGTCAATCAAATAGCTTCCTCAAATAAAATCTAGAAGTATAAGGTCTACATTGGTAGAACAATAATTCAATTGAAGAATAATTTGAAACTAAATTTTCTGAGGAACGCAGTGTCAAACACTAGGTTCCCTTTGCCTACCTTGCTGTATGCGGGATACAGCGTGAAGCTGAAAAAAAAAATTCTAAGGTTGTCCGAAAATTTACATTCGAACGTACCTAATAATTAAACTTATTTCAGTTATTTTAAAGTAATATATTAAATAGCTTTTTTGTTAACGTTTACTAATATTGAAAATGGTAATTTAATATAAAAATGGAATATTTTATTTATGTACTTTTTTTATTAACTTTGCATGTACTTAGTTGTAGAAAACCGAGTAAAATATACTTTTATACTGTAAGACTTTCCACCTAAATAGAGGTTGTTAAATTGATAATATATTAATTGAAATTATTTACTTTCCACAAGAGGAAATCAAATATTTAATATGTTAATTTCTTCGGTTGTTTCGAGGCAAAGCGCGGCGTTCAGTTCCACCACTGCCTCCAGAATTCGGCAGAAAGTGAGGAGCGGAGTGTGGTAACCCTAGCTAACTCTGTTTACCCTACTATATACGAGGTACAATGTGAACCTAAAAAAATCTTTTGTAGTAGTTATATTTTTTACATATTATTATAGGTTGTTAAGAAACAACGTAGAAAATAAGTAAAATACATCATAATATTTTTTTAAATTTTCAACATTATATCAACATTTCCCACTGACCCTACACACCAACATGTTATGCACATAGTGTACTTTTGAGTGCTTGTCCCAGCGTAACTATCTCTTTTAATACTTATTTGTACACGCACACACAGCAAAACTTACCCCCCGTGTAGCGACGGGGCGCATCTGTGTGGGTGGACTTCTTTCCTCGCCCCTGTGTGCGAATTTCTTTCGAGACGTAGTAATAAGGGGACCGTTTCTTTCCCGCTAAGGTTTTAATGTCGACCACGTTTCGGTGGCGAGCGCGCGCCTCTCGCGGTTACGTCAAACTTCTTTTTTTTTTGTTTCTGTGTACGGACTCAAGTGCAGTGATAGTGCCAAATGATATGAGACTTTTTTGAGAAACTTTTAAAAAAAAATATTTTCTCTTAAAATTCAATGTAAGTTAAAAAAAAATACATAAATAATACGTAATAGTTGGAAAGCGTTGGAAATATATATGTATATAAATTTAATTAATGAAAAGTTAGCGTTAGTCCGCAAAGTTGGGCGGGCGGAGATGCGTGTTGTTTTCTCAAACCGCAGGCTCATTAGCCTCGCGCACACTACGCCGCGATTAAACTCCGAGATAGGCACATATTGTGATAGCATCGAGTGAAGCTCTCTTCAACCAGATTAATTAAAGTTTTGTTTGTATAAGTAACTGTTATAACGTGTTTTAATAATAGCAATAGTTTAACTTTTGGAAAGTTATTAATTTGTGTAATATATATTTTTGAGGAGAGTATTATTTTTTTTTAATAAATTTTATATATTTTGTAAGTTATATTTTTATTAAGTTTTTTTTATGAAATCAATCTTTTATGAAATTAATAATTACCTATAGTTCCAAAAGTTAAATATAAAACATATAAAAATATAAACAAACAAAAATATTATTTTTATTATTTGTAAATGTATACTAAGCAGTAGGTGTTTTAATTAAAAATAAAGGCAAAATTTTAACGGATAGCTTAATAAAAACTACGGAAGTTTCATTTCGGATTAATTTTCTTCTTATTTTAAATGTTTTTTTTTAATTATTTTAAAAGTAAGTGATAAAGCTATATGATAATTAACGCATCTCTGAAAAGATTTTTATAAAGATACTTTAATTATTATATAGTTTTATAAAGAGAACAACTAAAGTTATGTTTTTATACTACAGAAAAAAAACAATCAAGTTATTTATCTTCCAAACCGAACAGAACTTAACATGGAACCTACCTATATATAAGTAGTTGGGTATATCCGTATAATATAAACTGTCATAATTATTACACACGTCAAAAATTCGTGAAAATTAATTCCACCATATTACTTCGGCGTCATTATTCGTTAACCTTGGCGAGGTTGTTAAAAAGTAAGTGCGAACTCCCATTAGACGCTCCCCTAACTTCCACCTGCACCTCGTAATTGTCGTTTAACTCGTGCCACTTTGTGACAACTTTTTGACAATGATGACATATTATTATCTGAGTACGTATTTTGTATTTCTAAAATATTATAATTTTTTAAATTTGGATTAATTGATTAAGATAGGATTTAAAAAAATACGATTAAGGAATAAATTCAATAAAAAAAGGTTTTATAAGCAAAAAGAAGCCATTTTCTCGTTTCTTTACTAAAATATTTTAAAAAATCTATCTTTAATTTATGTATGTCTAAAATAAATTATATATTATAAGAGATGTAGCTTTACCATTAGTGTATATTGCTACTATGCTAATTTGTTATTCTAATAAGATTTATTGTTCATATTTTTACGACACAAGCTCATGTTAAGGGAATTGTATACAATTGGAAAATAAAAGTAATGTTTTATCCGGATCTAATATTAATTATAAAAAGACGATATTTTCATTTATAAAATTGTTTTGTTTTTATATTAAACGACAATAAAATGTTATAAAGCCACATCATTGTAAATATGAAAAAGCACGGTGTCGCTTAATAAGATAAATAGAAAATAGTTATAGCTTAGCTTTTGTGTTGAGGTGGACATGTAGCAATATTATTCTTAGGTTTTTATCATCCACTTCTACGCTTTGCTCTTTTCAATGTAATTACTTACTTAAATTACATTCTAGACATATTTATTCTTTCTAAAACAACAAAACAATTCCATAGATATAAAATCTATTAAGAAGCTTTGAGTGTTATACTAATTTCATCTTCTTATTGAAATACACGTCAAATAACTTTGCGTTGGGCTGAGAACTCATTAATTCTTGTTAATTCCGAGGGAGTGGGTGGCAATGTTTGCAAGCAGCTTGTTGTTTTCGTTAGTCTTCGCCCTTTCTATCATCTTAGAATGTTTGAAATGTTTTATAGGTTGATATGTAAAGATAAAATATATTATATTATAATAAAGTCTATGATTTTTGCGATTATTACACTTTAGACTACCCATCAGTCAGTGTACCACGGGTTAGTAGTAAAGTGTTCGAAAAGTCGGGTTTCCAAAAATATATAATACTAAATATGCGATTAATAAGGTTAAATTATTTCATTTAAAATATTATATTATTCCATTAACTATATCAATGATTATGCTAGCAGAATAGTTAATATAAATAAACTTTTCTGCTTAATATATATAAAAATATATTTGCTCCTATGGGAATCAAATCATCGCTAAACAAAGATGGTGAAAGGCCACCTTTAATTCTTGTATTTATAGTGTTTAAATAGATAAAACAGGAAAATATTTATAGTCTACAAATCTGGGTTTCTCAGAAGAAATCTACAAATCTTCTAAAACGAAATATAAAATTGCATTAAGAAAACACATTTTCCCTTCCATATATTACTTCGGTAAGGTTTCTAATACGTGACGATGCTCGCATTCCTTACGATTTTTAAGTACTTGATTGTGTGACGTTGTTTATTGTCACCAATATTGCAAGGCGCCCCTTTGTTTTATGCGTAAAAATGTATTTTATGTTTACTTATACGGCATTATTAAAATTTAGGGGACGCACATTTGTTTTTTATTGGGGCACTCTTTTTTGGTCTTCGTGCCTTTAATAAGTTATGGATTTAAGAGTTTCAAATGTTGGGTTGTGGATGATAATGATTAACTATTATCTCTAAGTAGTTATTTTAAGACCGTTAACGTTTTTTCAGAATATCGTATTTTGATATATATTTATGTTTTTAAATGAAAGAAGACAAATGATAAAAAAGATTAATTTTATTAATATCCTACTAGGACTCATGTCTGAAAATGACAATATATTTAAATAATATCTACATTATTATTAACATTTAAACTTTTATTTCAACTTCATCCTATCCAGGTAACTTGAATTAAAAAATATAAATAACTAATTCTAATCACAACATGAAAACGTAACTTGCTCTCAGTCAAGCACGCCCTTACTTTGACGCAATCACGTCAAGAAAATGAAAAATTAAAAAAATAGAAGCCTTTTAAACTTTTAACAATTTTCCTTTTTTCGTCTCATCTTCGCTTACAATTGGGCCCATCAGGAACATCTATTACCAGCCCCATGCATATAACATTTCTACACGAAGGGAATCAATACTAGCACAAATTCCTGAGGGTGTCCCGAGAGACCTTTCGGACATGGATAATGATCGTCTAGCGACGGTTACAAATAGGTTAGCAAATGTAATATCCGCCCGGACCCTGCGTGAGATATTCAAATAGGCTAAGACGCTCTCGGACATCCTGATTTCAGGGCGTTGTTGACTTTCCATTTTGGTCCATCTTTCTCAAATCATTTGAGTTTCGTGGGAAATTTCGTAATGTAAGCCAATTTGTAGGAGATGCGAAAAGAAAGTGATAAAAATTTTCGTTGTTTCTGTTATAAATATTTTGTTTATATCCTGCACATAGCAGGGTAGGCAGAGGGAACCTAGTGTTAAGACACTCCGTTCCCCACTTTCTGCCGAATTCTGGAAGTCTTGCGTGTTGAGTGGCAGAATTCAACGCCGCGCTTTGCCTCGAGACCAGAGCGAAGAAATGGAAATATAAATTTAAGTAAATATTTCATCTCCTCGAGTGGGGATCGAACCCATAACCAGTCGGTTTTACAGTCACACTTTGTGCCACTGCGCCACGACTGGCCTCGTTTTATAAATAATGTTTATACTAAATATTGTTTAGAATTGACAGAGAAGATTAACGCAACATTCATTAATTTTTATTTATTTCAGTGGGCTCCATTATCAGATCCGCTTATATGATAGACAAGACATAAAAAAAATAATTATAAGAAAATTACTAAAAAAAGCGTTTTAGCTGTTGTGGGCTCGATTCCTGCTCGGTATTATTTAATATTTACAATTTCCTCGCTCTAGAAGACAAAATGCAGCGTTGAATTCTGCCACTCAACACGTATTGTCTCAAAAAATCAAAAAGGGTTATAACTTATCACTAGGTTCCTTCTGCCTACCCTGCCATTTACCCTCCTATACACGAGAAATACCGTAAATAAAAAAAAAACAAAACAAAAAAAAGCAGGATATGTTCTAAATTGTAATAGAAGATTTTAAAATCTCTCACTTAAAAAGTAATATCGGACAATAGCGTGCAAAACAGAAATGGATGTAATGTATCTTTACCCCATTTCCCGGTTGCTTTGTGGAAGGGTGCAGGGCCGGGTAACGAGCACCACTTGGCCCCTACATGCTTTATTATTTACGGCCTTCGCCCTATGGTACGTTTTTAAGCTAAGATTTTATTGCTGCCCTATTCATGAGCTAAATCCACTGTGAATCTCAGTGTTACATGCTACAGTGGTTTTGTTTTCGTAATTTTAGGGCGGTTTCTAATTTACTGAATTTTGTGTTTTATGTTTAATTTTAAAATTAGAGAAGTAATTACGAAATATAGTTTTGATAATAATATTTATCAATAGAAGATTTCCTTTCAAACTAGTACTTACTTACGTACTGAAAGTATGGAGAAAGTTGTCCTAAAAATATTTAATATTCGCCTTTCTTCGCTCTGGAAACGTTGTTGAATTCCGCCACTTAACGCGCAATGTCTACAGAATTCGGTGGAAAATGAGAAATGGAGTGCCTTAACACTAGGTTCCCAGGTTCCTTATGCCTACCATGCTGGGTTTTAGCGTAAAGCTAACAAGAAAAAAATATCCTTTTTAATCAATATCTGCAATTAAACTAAGAACACATTAATTTAATAGCCTAAAAGACACAAACAACCCGAACACGGTGTTATTGACAAAAATATTACAAGCCTTTATTGAGCAGGAATCAGGGTAAACACGGGTGAGGCAGTAAAAAGACATGTAAGAGTTCACCCTTGTAGAAATTAGGTTTAACATCCCGATCGACATATCGCGTTTCGCAAACATCTAACAGCCTATTCTGTGTGATAGGGGAGTACGTGGCGTATGTAAGACGCATTTTATAGTAATTGGCTGGCTGGTTCGCATAGAATTTCTATTTTACCTGCTGATGATATGATGGAAATGTAGGGTTGTGAAATTTAAATATATGTCGGGTCAGTTAGAGTACTCAATTTTCTTTTTAACTTATCTAAAATAATCATGCTTAAATATAAAATAATGGTGTTAATAAGTAAAAATAATTGTGGCATCTCTAGGAAAAATGTAAAGAAATACACTATACTTCCTTACAAATTAACATTATGATACTCCAGCGAATAAACTTCCCTAAAACATAATATAATTTTGAGGAGAGTATAATTGATTAGGGCTTGTAAGAGATCAAAGGGGTTGTTACAGAAATGCCTTATAACTTCACACAGGGGCTAACCGAGCGTGCATTTCGGTGATATTTTTTTTTTGAAGCTATCTTTATAGCTCAATAAAAGGCTTACAATATTTTTTAAGAAGTATTTTTATTTAATTTAATTACAGTATCTAGAAATTTCGAAATAAAAATAAATACCGTCGATATATTATGATATATAATTTAAATGTAAAAAAATGCAGAGCCTAAATAAACATATGTTAAAACAAGCAATTTACGAAAAATAGAAAAACAAAAAAAAAAGTGTATAATATATAAAATTGCTTAAAAAATATAACTTTGAAATTTTATCTGTACAAAATAGTGAATATAAAAATAGAAATACTTTATTTCATACAGCTGATTTGGTCCGGATGCTCTCGCCCTCGCGTTGATTGTGCGTGCTCCTTCGCTTTGTAGCTTTGATGCTACGACTGTCAATAAATCGTAGCCGCGTAGCGACTTACTTCTTTGTGATCTAATACATAGTCTTTTTGAGTTTTGACTACTATTTTAATATATTTCTAATATTTATTATTTTAGTTTATGTTGCACTTATCGAATATTTTTCTTGTTATTTAGAAAAAAAAATGAAGATAGGCATTCTGTGCTGAAAAAATAGTATTATCATATAAGTTTAGTAACATTTTATTTTATTATTTTCCAGATTGATTTATCCTTTAAAATTATTTTTTTTTTTCAGACAAAAGAAATATGGCGAACTTTATTAAGAAAATCAGTGCGGGATTTGCCAGCTGTGTATCCGAGTGTAACATCCGTCGATGTCCACGCGTAGCTATGTGACGGATATTGTGAACTGTTCTTGACTTTTTTATTTCTTAAGCTATATATCATATATGTATACGAATATAATCTGTGTATTTGAATGTTTTTAATCTGTGGATGATGCATTTATCGAGTGAAGTGAGTTCTACTACAAACGGGCTAGGGCATGAAGCGCCTCCCTCAAATTATGGCAACGCGTTGCCGAGTCAGCCTTTAACGGCTGAACTGCTTGCAGAGAGGACTTTGGAAGGTCTTCTTGCTGATCACCCAGGCGAGCTGGTTAAAACCGGAAGTCCGCATGTGGTAATATTTTATTTATTTATTTCTCAGAAAGAATCTGCTTATCTAAAAAAGTTTTGTTTTTCTGAATGAAATAGTTAATGTTTTTTCTTTAGTTATAGTATCGTAATGTAATAATATTATCAAAAAGTAGAATTTTATAAAGTAAATTAATCTTTTTAGATGATTTTATGTTTCAGACATTAAAATCGGTAATATAATCTCATATAACGATCTTAAGTGTTTCTGCCTCAGGTATGCACAGTACTGCCACCACACTGGCGATCAAACAAGACACTACCAGTCGCGTTTAAAGTGGTCGCGCTCGGTGACGTCGGCGACGGCACTTTGGTGACAGTGAGAGCAGGCAACGATGAGAACTGCTCCGCTGAACTTAGAAACTGTACAGCAGTTATGAAGAACCAAGTAGCCAAGTTCAATGATTTGAGGTTCGTCGGAAGAAGTGGTAGAGGTAAGTCGATTAAATATTTATTGCAATGTTTAGTAATAATTAATATTTATATTAGGATATTTAGCACTGTAGCACCAATAAAGCATTTTATTATATTTCTTCTGAGTGGGTTTTCAACTCATAACATTTATATGTGTGACCATCATGGCGCAATGGCACAACGTCTGACTGTAAGTGCGACGGTAGAGGGTTTGATTCAGAAGAATAAGTTATTTTTATTATTTCAATCTGGTAACAATACAGTCTTTTCTCGGTTATCTTTAGTTCCATCACTTGCGTATAGAATGGAGTGTCTTGACACTAGGTTCCATCTACTAATAAACTATTATACGAGTATGTACTTACATATGTAAATATACTCCTGCTGTTCTTCTACATATCTTTTTTACGTAATTCAATTAGAAAGTATTTAATTGTATAAAGGATAACACACAACATAGCCACTTAAGTAGTTTATACAAAGTAATTGTGTATCAATGGTCAGAAACACCTCAAGTGTTAGACGGCGCTATATCGACTTATGCGGAAGGCGATTGACCGGGTTATTTTGCTTAAGAATTGCATCAGAAATAAACTACTTGTTTAGAAAACGTATAAAAATTTGAACGTAGCGGGACTCGAACCCGCGCATTCTATTCAAAACCGACCACGTACCATGAACGTATGGCTTAGTGGTCAGAGCGCCTTATCTGTGGTTAAAAATGAAAATAAGAACATAATGTGAGGTGAGTCGTGGGGTACAAGCGTGTGAATGTACATGCGACAGGTAGTGTGTTCGATTTCCACTCGAGGAATTTAGGCGGAAAGTATTAATAACTAGGTTCCCTCTGCCTACTCTGCTACAAGAGAGATATAGGGTAAAGTTACAAAAAAAACGTGATAATAATTTATTAGTGATTTGTATATTTCTTAGTTTATGATGGTTATTTTTATTAACTATCAAAACTTAGTGCTTCAATGAGTCCTCAATTGAAATTATAATATAAATATCTTTTTTCTAGACAAATTACTCACAAATCAATACTGTTATTTATTATACAATTTTTCCCATCCCCTGCAAAAAGTCCATACACAAAACACATTCAATATTTCATGGATTTAGTTCAAAACATATATCTGAATGTTTACGATAATGCAGACGTCTACTCATAAAAAAAAAAACGCCCTCCCTCGAGTGCGTACTCAAAACAAAGCAGCGCCTCTTGCTTTTGAATATTTCAACAGGTCTTCTCTTTGTTGAATATTAAGTCAATGGGGGTAATTGATCTGTTAAGACTACTACATTAAGGGTAACAGTGTTGCCTTAAACTTTAATGTTAAAAGGGCATTGGATATATCATATATTTAAATGTTGCTAGCTATTAGTTTTTTTTTGCAACTCCAAATCAGGCTGTTCGTGGAATAAATTTGATTTGCCATTTTATTTTATTAAATAGATTTCACAGAATCGCAATCTGGTTATCTAATCAAAGAAAACAAAAATCAAAATCTTGTCGTGCTTTTTAATACCTTTAGGTATTAAAATATATGTCGGCAGAGGGAACCTAGTATTAAGACACTCCGTTCTCCAATTTTCCGTTGAGCTCTGACGGAATTGAATTGGCGTGTTGAGTAGCGGAACTCAATACGGCGCTTTCCTTCTGCACCAGAACAAAGTAATTAACATATTAAATAGTTCATATTCTCAAGTGGGAATCGAACCCACAATCTGTCTCTTACTTTGCATTATATAGTAGGTATTATAGAATATAATATGTGAGAAAAAAAAATACATATACGTATATACATAGGTAATGGCAAATTTCAATGTTGGAAACATTGTGTGTGGAATTTTCATCAGTTCATTACATTTATTACCTGTGATAGGTACTAAGATCGAATTACTTCAATCATCAAATTACTTATTACGGAGTGTCTTAACACTAGGTTCCTTCTGCCTACCCTGCAGGATGTGGGCAGGATACAGCGTGAAGCTGATAAAAAAAAATCAAATTACTTAAATAATCGTACAAAAATATCAAATGAACGCAGACCGTGCTCCGCAGTCTCTGCTTGCTTAGATAGCACGCCAAAGCTTTCTGTAAGCAACTAAGCTGTATGGTTATACTTTGCTGTTCTCTTCTGCAGTAAGACCTTAATACAGCTTATATCCTACAAGAAGTAAAAAAGTTGAAGCCGTTGTGGCGCTGGGGAACAAGGGCGCGACGGTTGTGCGTCCGTTCACCACTCGAGGGAGTGAATTGTTATTTATTAATATTTTCATTTCAAGACGAAAACCCGTCATTGAGTTTCGCCATTCAACACTCAAAAAAAATCGACGGAAGGTGGAAAACGGAGTGTCTTAGCACTATGTTCCCTCTGCCTATACTGCTGTGTACAGAAAGAACTGAAAATAGATAAATACTCATAATTTTTCAATATTATTTAAAAGTAATATACTAAATACTTATTTACTCTTAGTGTGTGTATAAAGTGAAGCTAGCGTGACATCGTAACTGTTATATGTATGTGTGATAGACCAGAAACTAATCGCCAGTTTAACTTAATACGCACTTAGGTTTAACCGACTTAAGTCTAGTACTTAGACGGACGTAGCACTTATGGAACTTCGCAATTACGGCTCTTCTTACCGAATGAAAATGATACTCGATGTTTAACCCTTTGTTGGTTTACAAAACCGCATTCTTATAAGACGTGTTGTGTTTGGTATATTACAAATATTATTTTGATTAAGAAATCGATTTTAAATGTTTATTCATGGGCATAGGTGCCCATCCCAGGAAAGTCTTGTGTCCACTTAAGAAATTTTTGATAACAATAAATTAACACTAACAAATTTACAAAAATCTTAAGACCAACGTATCTGTTCAAAGCTAAAGCCCAGAGAACAACCTGGGAACTCAGTGTTAAGAAACTCCGTTCTCATTAAGACACCTCCGTTTCCCGCAATTCGCCGAATTCTGGAAGAATTGCGTTTGGAGTGGTGAAACTCAACCTCGCGCTTTGCCTCGTTACCAAAGCAAGGAGATTAAAACATTAAATATTCTTCCGAATCGAACCCACAACCTGTCGTATTTACAATATACATACAAAACTAATATTATGAGCATTCACAAAATTTCAAGTTGTCAACAAGTAGGTAAGTTATTAGCATATGCGCGAACAGATACGAAGGGGGGAACACCGCGGAACTATTCCCATCCAATATTCAAACAAACAGAGGCACATAAAACTTACATGTTTAGGGGTCGAATAGCAACATCAAACTGTAAACTCC
Source organism: Heliconius erato x Heliconius himera (assembly GCA_013421005.1). Taxonomy (NCBI): domain Eukaryota; kingdom Metazoa; phylum Arthropoda; class Insecta; order Lepidoptera; family Nymphalidae; genus Heliconius; species Heliconius erato x Heliconius himera. The sequence goes on from JAATLQ010022483.1 coordinate 79,400, forward strand.
GTCTCATATTCAAATAGGGGGTTAACGAAGTGAGATGAAGGAAGGCATTCAGTGAGCGAAACTCGCAAGTTTTACCGCTATTTCTAATATTTTATGGCTGTAGAGTGATTTATTAAGTTTTTTAAATTTACGAATATTCATATGCTTTTATTAGGTCGAGCTGTAACTTTAAAATTATATAATAAAAAATAAGAATTTGAATTACACGCGTTAAGTTTTGTATCATCATGAAGCTTTCCAATTGTATGTAGATTAGATGACAATACAATATTATGGTACCATCGAGCTGGCCTGATGATGGAATTGAAAGATGGCTGATGGAATCTTGGACTGTTTCGTAGTAAACATACCGAATTAGTGCTCATTAAATTCGTCTTAACAACGTGTTCTATTGAAAAAAAGCGTGATTTCAGTTTTTTAAACTACTAATTTATTATAAGTAGGTTAAGTTGTTATATTACAATAAGTTACTATAACAAAATATCTTTACTTTCGGTTGTACGCGCATTTCAAACTAAACATTCTTTCTAAAGTAGGGCACGTAACCGATGGTAAACCAAAACGAATTTCCTTAGTCCAAACCGAAACAGGGGTGACTCATTAACATTTCCTTAAACAAACAAACGCTTTTGGCCGGCGAGTGTACAAAAAACCAATATAGCTCTAAATGGGAAAGTGGAAAAGAAGTTAAGAGGTGTCTATTTGTCACGTTCCTTCGTGAATAACGTTCTGCTTTCCAATTAAGGGTGAGCGTTCTCTTTGTTTATCTTAAATGCGAGAAAATCTCACTCAAATTATCGGAGCAAAGGACCAAGGGGAGATCGGTTGTTGTTAGGATACGGTATAAAAAGTAGCGCGATGCTGACGGACGCGACGGGGCGCGGGGAATTTTTAATAAGCGAAAAATTTAATGAGAGTACCGTAGATTTTTTTTGTCGGTTTCAGCGTGTCAGCTTTATTTAGAATCTATGATATCGTTGCTATTTTAAAAGGATTTTTGTTATAATTTAATGTTTTTAAAAGATTGTTTTTTTTACTTAATTAATATTTTATTTGTTATCGATTATTTATTATTCTATCAAACTAACGCCAACGGTTTCTTAAATGCTTCTCGTATTGTCATGGAGGTTGGCAGAATGAGCTGGCTGTAGCTTGTCTTCTGGTGTGGTGAGTTTGAGACTTCCAATAATAATGTATAATCCAAAATATTTATAATGAAAAATACGTTACCTTAAGGCGTCATAGACCTACATATTATATATTAACAATATACGGTAATTCAATTGAATTAAGTACAGTATGGGAGATAATATGATAAATAATTATTTGTCCTTCACATTGCTAACTAAACGTATATGTGGATATTTATTTTAAGACATATCTTGGGGACTTGAAATTAAAATGCCTATCCCAACGTTGGGATGCTCATTTTAGTCATCTATTCTATATTAATTTTAAACATGAAGACCATGATGTTATTTAATGGTAACAAAAAATCGCTTAGTTTTTTTTTAGTTATGTGAGCAAAACTTTGAAATACTAAATCTATATTTGATTGATTTAAAATGCAGTATTACCCAAGACCTTAGCTTTTGTCAACCTAATAAGTCAATAAATTAAAAAAAATATTTGTTATTATTATTATTCCTAATTTTATTTAACAAATCATGATTGACCATAGTATCCACAGAAATAAGTAAAAAATATATCACATATTAGGTTTTTAGAATACATTATTTAATTTGTACAAAAAGTAGCCGTTTCGTCCTTATTATGTCTCCCTCGCAATAAGCGAACAATTTACTGCGTCAGTAGTCAAGGACATCTGTTAATCGATTGATTGAAATTCCTTAGAACCGTCGACTTAAAATATTTAGAGTATGGTGTATGATTAGAAATGTATGTAATGTAAGTATAATTAAATTTATAAAATAAATAAATAAATCAGTTTTCGCTGTATCCCGCACACAGCAGGGTAGGCTGAGGGAACCTCGTGTTAAGACACTGTGTTCCCCACTTTTCATCGAATTATGGAGGTATTGCGTGTTGAGTGGCGGAATTTAACGCAGCGGTTTGCCTCGACACCAGACCGAAGAAATGGAAATATAAATTTTTAAAAATAATTCATTTCCTCGAGTGGGGATCGAGCCCACAACCAGTCGATTTTACTGTCACACTACGTACCGCTGCACCGCGACTGGCCTCATGAAATTCTTGACGATATAGGCTTTCAGTAAGTAACTACAAGTGTAAGAGTATTTGTATGATTATCCACAAATTTCTCAGAAACTAATTATCCTATTGAGATGAACCTTTCTGATTTAAAATGTTATAGTCCAACATAACAAACCGTTCAAGTTTCATCAAAACTGGTTTAGTATTATTTGACATATAGATATTCACGCGATTCTGAAGGGAACATAATATATAATTTAGGTAATTCACAAAATTAAATGTTTGTCTATGTTTCATTTATGAAATTACTGTAATATAACAATATATTTTTAGAGGCCAGTCGCGGCGCAGCGGCACGAAGTATATATGTAAAACCGACTGGTTGTGGGTTCGATCCCCACTCGAGATTTTTTTTATATAACCTAATAAAGCCTAATTATAAAACTTATCAGCTAATTCACATACCAAATAGCACGCCGCATACCATAATAACAAGGCAAATTTAAAACCGTTAGGCGTTAGCGTAACCAGGCAGCGCACCAAAGGGGATCTCGAGTTAATAGCGTAAGGTGAGGCGGAGATCATTTTACGTTCCCATACAAAAATAATATACCACCCCGGGGTTAGCGTATTGTGTCGTCACATAACAAGCCTCTTGTAGAACTGTGAACAATAGTCAAGTTTCAAGCTTAGGTGCACGCTAGGTAACCTATTATTTTAAGTTAGATTTCTTTTTCTGAAATAGATTGTTAAATGATATTAAATATTTGTTAAAATGATAACATAAAGATAATTTTCTCCTCATCAGAAATCAACGATAAAAACATAAAAAACATAATTACATTTATATTTTCATTTTTTTGCTCTGGTGTCAAGGCAAAGCGCGGCGTTGAGTTCCGCCACTTAACACTCAATGCCTCTAGAACTTGGCGGAAAGTGGGGAACGGAGTGTCTTAACACTAGGTTCCCTCTGCCTACCATGCTATGGGCGGGATACAGCGTGAAGCTGATTAAGATTGATTAAATTAATTATTTTATTTTATCTGTCTCACTAAGAGTATGTGAGTGTATAATCCAAGTCCAGTGAACCTTTTTCCTTAAGAGTCAATCCCAATTTTAATTATTAAGCTCTTTTATGGCGTAACATCATTTACTTCTATATAAGTATCGTGATTTTGTATCATATCATAGTTGTTAAATATTTTATAGAGTATAAACCTGCTAAATAAAATAAAAAAAAGTATAGGCCCGTATTTAATATATTATATTATATTTGAAGGTTTAAAAAAAATCATATTGACCCTTATTTTATTTAAAATAGTAGAGAATACAAATCAATTTTCGAGTTTTTTTTCTTATATATGTATGCCAACTCATAGTTTTAAAAATCATTTTTGTCTCGTTACTCTAAGCACGATGGTTGTGAGTTCGATTCCCTCACAGGGGGAGAGAGTTAAAGAAAATAATTGTCAATTTTTAATTATTTTCTTTAACTCTCAGGCAGATGAATCGCAACGGTGAGTGTAGCTGTATATATGTAATTTATGGAGTAAATAGGCTACAACAAACGATAGGTTTTTACTAATACAGTATACCACGTTCGTATGCAACATTTTAATTTTTGTGACATTATCATCATGACACATCTTATAATAAAATATGTCATGTGTCACATAAAATGTGGCATGTCATCCCAAGAGACTTTAATATTATCCTTAAATGTTATACGCACAATTATTCTTTAAGGCTATTTTCGACGTAATTTAGAAAAAGCTAAAGATAAGCATTATCTATAAACGCAAACTTACCCCACATTAAAGAAGGCATTTATTTCAATTTTTATTAATTTAAACGAGACGCTGTTTAATGGCAGGAATTCATAAGCGCGGCGATGAGAGAGAGTGACGGTTCGTTACGTAGGGTCCTCTATAAAAGAGAGGGAAGGTCAGATTTCTTTTCCAAGTTCTCCTTTCCGTTTTTAATTATTGAACCACTCATTCCTAATTATTATTATTAGCGTTGGGGAGTGGTGCAAAATTTTAGGGTCCCGAAGTAATATTGACCGCTCGGCTTGAGGTGCGTCGAGGGAGGTTTTTTAATTGTACACACTTTTGACTTCACTCTTGTTCTTTTGAGACGCTTCAATAAACTCGAATTTTACGGTGTCTCGCTTGTAGACGTTCCTGGTTTTATTATTGGGGTTCGTTGTTTGTTCTATTTATGCCGAATTAATATTTTTGCTTATCGAATATAAAATAAAATAATCTAAATCATTAAATTTCATTTTAAATTAAACAAAATAATTAATCATATACACAAATATCACAAAGGTAATGTTGAAGATTATACTTCCCTCACCTGAGGGTATACTTCCCGCAGCCAATCCGCTAATGTTCCTAAATCTATCGGTCGGTATTACGCACGAGTATTTTATATCCAAATTGCTTCTCTCTAATCTGAAAATCCCCAGTAAGCCATGAAACCGAGATCAAAGGAGCTCCGTGCCGTTACGATTGTGGCTCATTTTTTATTTAGCCGCCGGAGAACTCTTATCTTAACGCCCCCGCCTATTTTATGACGTTATAAAGCTGATTTTTAATCTAACTGTACGGGAAAATTGCATTTTATATTGAATTTCAATTTTTGTTTTTTTTTTTGGATTTTTTTATAAGGTAATTTTGTTTTTGCATATGGTTTTTTTAATGATTTTCATTTTTTATAACAATCAACTAATGTCATTTTGGAAGTCCAGTCGTGGCGCAGGGGCACAAAGTGTGATTGTAAAATCGACTGGTTGTGGGTTCAATCACCACTTGAGGAGATGAGATATTTATTTATATTTTGATTTCTTCTGACCTGTCGCGTTTACAGTCATACTTAGTGTCCCTACGCCACGACTGGCCTCAATTAATTCTTGATAACATATTATATAAAGCAAACAATATAAATTATCTTAATTAATAATATCAAATTCAACATGTAACTAGTAGCTAGTACTATTCAAAAACTAATTGTTATTCCAAATACCCTCCACAATTTTAACCATAAATTCTAAAAAAAAAAAAAAAACACACTAATACCCAAATATTTAACACGCATCCACCGTATATTTACTTAAAACATATTCTATTTCCCGATATTCTGTGTAACATGCAAACATACATATTTTTATGAAGAGTGGCGCCCCTCGGGATCAATATCCGCAGTTTATGAAGTGTCGCACGTGCAGCCTGCAATATGTCCGACGGGGAGACGGAAGTCTTTTTATGAATAACTTCTATGATTTATGAAGTGTACGCGTTACGCGTTTTTCTTGCGCACTTTTGATTCTTCTTTGAGTGGGAAATGTATTTTTTTTTGTTAGATTTATTTTTGTTTTTTTTCTCTCGATCTTTTAGTGTTTTTGTTGTTATTGTTGTGTAGGTCATCTAAGGATATAAATGAACTCTAATTTTAAAATTTTCCCAATTTCGAGATATGCAATTAACGTTACAGTTTGCTTAACTATATTACAAAATACCTACAAATATAATATACAGATAGAAACATTACATAGAAAGGTAGGTAAGGGGAACCTGGGAAGTTAGTGTTGTCCTGACACTTTCATCCGTTCCCATTAAGACACTTTCGTTGCCCACTTTCCGCCGAGTTCTGGACGCATTGCATGTTTAATGGCGTAACTCAAGGCCGCGTTTTGTCTCATTACAAGACCGAGAGGATGAAAATATTAAACATTTCATCACATTTCCACATTTCCTCGCGTGAGAATCGAATCGACAATCTTATGCGTTCACAGTCGCACGCATGTGCACTTGGCACTACGACTAGTCTCTAACATTACAGAAACACTTTAAGTTGTCATTACAGAAACACTTTAATCATGTAGGTACAGTAAAAAATCGCAAGAAGTAGGTATATGTGAAACCTTCATCTAATAAATCGATATTTACAACAAACATTCATAAAGGGTACTTTATGTTGAAAACTAAGAAAATTTACTTAGAAAATAAACGGTAATATATATATATATATATATATATATATATATATATATATATAAATGTCGTAATGTCGTAACTGTAATGCCCGGGGTCATTATAGGTTTTAATTACGCAGCAAATTTTGGACTAAATGCAGCAAAAACGCGTAACTCGTATCTTTAGATTGCTTTCTGTGCTTCAAGGGATTACAGTTGAATATTAGATATTAATTTCAGCTCGATACCACCACGCGATCTCGAGATAAATGCTCTTGACAGATGGACAGACGGACAATAAATTAATCCTATAAGGGTTCCATTTTTTCTTTTGACATACAGAACTCAAAGTTAAGCATCACATATTTCCTGTTTAATAATATATTTGCACATTTGGCGCAGCGGCACGAGGTGTGACTGCAAAACCGACCGGTTGTGGGTTCGATCCCCACTCGAGGAGATGAAATATTTACTTAAATTTATATTTCCATTTCTTCGCTCTGGTGTCGAGGTTAAGCGCGGCGTTGAGTTCTGCCACTCAATACGCAATGCCTCCAGAATTCGGCAGAAAGTGGGGAACGGAGTGTCTTAACACTAGGTTCCCTCTGCCTACCCTGCTGTGTGTGGGATACAGCGTGAAGCTAATTTTTTTTAATTTAATAATTATTTCGTAGTACATTATGTCAGTGCGTGTAACAACGCGGAAGGCACGTTTACGTACGCCAAAGAACCGAAAGCAACTTGTTTAATTTTGGCTGTTGGCCAGATGCAATGCTAACTTTTGTTTGTCGTAGTAGCTTGCCAATTTCTTTTTCATTCACAGTGAATTGTTACACCGAAATGCACCTCTTAAGTGACAGTTTAGTCAAAGTCAAGGAAATATTTATAAATGTGGGTATTTTGTTAGTAAAATTTAAATATAGGACATATATAAACTAAATATCCTAGAATTATTTTTTATATATTATCACCATATATGATGTGAGGTCATTGTGGCCCAGATTCCCACTCGAGGGAATAAATTATTATTTCTTAATTTTTTTCAATACTTCGCTCCGGCACCAAGGCAAAAGCCCGGCGTTGAGTTCCGTCACTCAACACGCAATGCTTCCGGCGAAAACTGAGAAACGAAGCGTCTTAACTCTTAGTTCCCTTTGCCTTCCCTGCTGCATACGGGATGCAGCGCGAGGCTGATTTATTTTTTTACAAACGATATTATAATCTAAATAACATTTAAACATACAAATCCATAACCAATAAGCTAAATCCGAATCAACCATGAATACTATGTAATTACCACAAACTTTACGCGCTAAATGAATGGCATAGCCGGTATCTGTTTACCGCTTATGAAGCCTAGATTGCGACCATGGATTTCACCAGAATCACCATTAGGTATGTGTCGATATGGCAGCGATTGTTCAAACGCTTGCCGCCGTGTTTGCGGCTGTTCTGCGGTGGATGTGTTACGATGGCAATTCCACTGCGTCAATGTTCCCGTTACCTATACTTATTGCCTTAATTTTAGGAACATAATTCATATTGTGGTCTACATTACTTGTTTGTGTACTGTTCGTGTCGTATCCGGCTGTTTTGGAGCGGCGATGGATGTATAGTGGGTATAACGGTTAGTCGACATTATGTTGATGTAGTTTTGTAGTTTCTAAATACTTGTTAAGTGATAGGATACCACCGCATCGGCTTGGTTTCGTATAGATTGTGTTCTGGTCATACAAGAGTTGGTTTTGGTGAAACGTTTATGTGGTTGTTTTAGAGGCCGACGTGGTTCAGTGTTACGGTGTCTGACTGTTAACGCGACGGTTGTAGGTTTGATTACCACTAGGGACATTTAAATAATTCCATTTCCTTATTATGGTAACAAAATTGGCCGAGCGATGAAATCCGCGCGCAGAGTCTCTAAAATTAAACAGAATGTGATGAATGGAGTGTCTTAACACTAGGTTCCATCTTTGGTACTTATGGAATACAGCTGGAGCGTGAATTTAATTTACCGATTTCACGTGTTATTCAATAGAGAATGTAGAGTTTTCACCTTGTACATTGTAAAGAGACATTGTCATTAAAATTAGTATCATATGTAAAATATGTACATATATATTGTAATATTTTTAGTAACTGAAACTTCCACATTACAAAGATTTTTGGCCAGTAATTTATTAGAGATTATTAGCGTACAATAAAATAATAGCTAAGTAAAAATAATATTAACTTTACGTTATTCCGACGTGCGTAAATTTTTACTCTACTATTTGATGTAAATTTAAAAGGCCTGGTAGAACACAGCGAATGCCAGCACGTTCCCAGCTGTGACAACTTGCCACAAATCTCAACAGACACTCTCAGAATTCTTCTCTCAATTTCTCTTTTCTCTTAATATAATTTAGAACTTTTTATACAAGTAAAAAAATGTGAATAGATAGATAAATACATCGACGTTATGTTGAATGGTGAAACTCATCATGCACCGCCTTGATTTATTTTGTTATCAGAATGAAAAGTGGGACTCGAACCTATAATCTGTCGCGTTTACACCGACACCGACTGACCTCAAGACTCATATTTTTCTGATACCAAAATAGTTTATATAAACTTTTTTTACATAAAAAAACTTGCTTAATTTTCATTCTTATCAACAGGTAAATCGTTTACACTAACGATAATGCTAGCAACGTCCCCGCCCCAAGTGGCGACGTATCAAAAAGCGATCAAGGTGACTGTGGACGGACCCAGGGAGCCACGATCTAAGACGAGACACCACGGCTTCCATCCTTTCCATTTTGGACCAAGATTCGCCCCAGATCCGCTGATGGGTTCACTACCGTTTAAATTGTCAGGTGAGTGTTTTGACTTGAAAATTGGAAGTCAGGATTAAAATATTATGTATTCGTTATTTTAATTAAATATAAAACATTAAGTACTTTTTTTTTCTAATGAAACGAAAATAATATATTTAATATTTAGTTATTTTTCGCTCTGGTGTCGAGGCAAAGCGGCGTTGAGTATCGCCACACAACCCGTAATGTCTTCAGAATCCGGCTTAAATGGGGAACGGAGTGTTTTAACACTAGTCTAATGTTCCACATAAAGTAGGGTAGGCAAGGAGTTCACTACCCTACGTTATACGGGATACGGTGACAACTTTTTTTATCTATTGTATGTTAGAATATAGGTAGCTACTAATTAAAATTTTTATAACATATATTTTTAATTTTTTTGAGGCCGTCTCGATGTAATGGTACAGCATGTGACTGCATGACCATTGGCTGTACTCTACGCAGTACTTTACCTTATTATTAGACTGAAAAAAATAAAAATAATCCATTCCCCATCTGGGAATAGAACCAACACCAGTTACTTTTACAGTCAAATGTAACGCCACTGCGCCACAACCGTAAACTCAAAGGTATTATTCATCATATTTCATAAGCTCAAATACAACACATGAAAATGATATAACGATAAATAGTGAATATCTGAGGGCTTTCAAGAGGAGTCGAATTCTGGATATTAAATTGTCACCGACCTTTGTCACTCGCGCCCGACGCCTCAAAAGGATATCTCGTTTGACCCGAAACTTGGACGCCGCTATTAATTATCCACTTCCTTAACCCTCTTTTGACACCTGTAAGAAATAGACTTTATGAATAATTTTTGTTTAGTGATTTGTTTGGGTTGATGTTTGGATTTTCTTAATAAAATTATATAAAAATCATAAAATAAATAAATCAGCTGCGGGATACCCGCACACGGCGGGGTAGGCAGAGAGAACCTAGTGTTAAGATACTCCGTTCCCCACTTACTGCCGAATTCTGGAGGCATTGCGTATTGAGTGGCAGAATACAACGCCGCGCTTAACCTCGACACCAGAACGAAGAAATGGAAATATAAATTTAAGTAAATATGTCATCTCTCCGAGTGGGGATCAAACCCACATCCAGTCGGTTTTACAGTCACACCATGTGCCGCTGCGCTACGACTGGCCTCAAAATTACAGAAGTTACGTTTATTTTTTAATATGATGGGTGTAGGATATTTTTTTGTAGCTTCACGCTATATCTTGCAAATAGCTAGGGAGTTACCACCGAATTTGAGATAGGGAGTGTCGTGTATCAGAACTTACGTCTGACCTTCGTTCTCACTTGAATAGGGAAACATAAAAAAATATTTCCCCGAGTGGTAACAGAACCCAAACCTATGGTGTTACAGTCAGACGATAGAGGAAGTACTTTGTGCCACACCGACATTGCAATGTTCAAAAAATATTATGTAAATTTTAAATATGATTAAAACATGACATGACTTCTGCAATATATTGAAACGCATATTTGGAATGTAACTATGTTGAACATAATTCTTTTTCCAAGGAAAATATCTTTTGAATATAATAATAAAATATTAAATATTTAAAATCTAAAATCGACTCAACCATTATTAGGGATCCGTATCATTTTGAACTCCATTCGTCGCCTAGCGTCCACGTTGCCTAGCATTCCCCTTTTCGCACCTTATAGCTATAAGTTTATTATGTTCTTAGCAAGTATCTATTAGATAAAATGAGTATATCAAATAGTTTAAATTTAGTAGCAATGAAAATTTGCTTAGAAAATTTGTTTTTTTTTACATGGGACAGTATCGTACAGTTGATATTGTTTGATATTTT